>JASPKZ010008769.1:0-197500 GCA_030220185.1 Diploptera punctata
TGCGACGACCTACAGATTTACACACACTTTAGGCCTGACGAAATTAATGAATATATTGACAAAGTAAACACTGACCTCAGGCATATATCTTTATGGTCCAGACAATATGGGCTGAAACTAAATGTAAACAAAACGCAAGCAATAATTATCGGACATCCAAGGCTATTACACCTCATAAACAATGGCAATATGCCGGATGTCATATTAGATAATGAACAAATTCCTTATACCGACGTCGTTAAAAACTTGGGATTTTAGTTAGATTCTAATTTAAAATGGCATGAGCAAGTAAAACAAACATCTAAAAGGATCTTCTCCATAATGCATTCCCTAAAGCGACTTAAACATTTTCTTCCTACAACTCTTAAAAGAATTTTAATCCAAACTTTAGTGATGCCGCATTTTGACTACTGTGACGTTCTACTAACTGACATAAGTGACGGATTGTCGGACAAACTGCAGCGTGTCCATAATATGTGTATCAGATTCATATTTAATGTTCGAAAATACGATCACATTTCTCCATTATTGCACGAATTGTCATGGCTACATCTAAAAGAGAGAAGAAAATCGCACTGTCTAATTCTCCTATTTAAGATCCTACATACCTCGATTCCCAATTATTTATCATCCCGTTTCCAGTATCTATCCTCAAACCATAACTTAAACACA
The DNA here is from genome assembly GCA_030220185.1 of Diploptera punctata. Taxonomy (NCBI): domain Eukaryota; kingdom Metazoa; phylum Arthropoda; class Insecta; order Blattodea; family Blaberidae; genus Diploptera; species Diploptera punctata. Next base: position 673 of record JASPKZ010008769.1, read on the forward strand.
AGATCACAACATAGTCTCTTACTTAATATACCGCAACATAGGACATCACATCACTCCATGTCATATACCATCTCCACTTCTCGCAACTGGAATTCCCTACCACAAGAAATAAGGGGCTGCCGGACATTGGCATATTTTAAAAGAAATCTAAATTTATATTTGCTCTAAACTCGACTTCATTATTATCCAGTGTAAGATATATATATATTAATTGGTGTTTCCCGTATAATGTATCATATTTATATTATTATTATTATTATTATTACTAATATTATTATTATCGTATAATTATTGTTATTACCCTATGAAATGTTGTTTGTACATGACATTTACATTGCTACATTTATTGTATCTTTAACTGTTTATAATTAGTACAGTGTATATCTATAATTGTCGAATATTTATTTGTATTTGTGCTGGTTGAGTGGAAGAGAGGGCCTTATGGCCTTAACTCTGCCAGAATAAATAAAGTATTATTATTATTATTATTATTATTATTATTATCATTATTAAATTGGAGGTTTTCAAAGCAGTACTTAGTTTCATAAGGTCCTAATTCATGACACTGTCGCTATCACAACACGAAACACAACCAAGTGCTGGGAAGATGTTAAGTCGGTGTAGATGTGCCACAAGGTGGTCATGGCCAGTTAAGATTTGACCTGCTGTAACTGATTTTTTCCTTGACTTTTTGGTACAATGAGGCGTGTTGCAAGAAGCGTGTTCCATTATTTCCCCAAACTGACGATTCTATACTGTCGGTACATTTTTATTTACATTTCTATTGAACTTCAACGAGTTGATATAGTTTTATGATAAATTGGCGGCCATTCTTGGCTAATGTATATGTTATTTCATTACATTGTATTCCACAACGGGAAGGAATCCATTGAAGTTTAATTATTTTCTCGATGTCTTGGAAGTCTGTGAATAAGGTTTGAATGTTTGATACATGAGAACATGAGGGATTTTATGTTACAAAGTCTGTATTGCTGATTTTTTAAGCACAGTAAAATACTACATTTTTGAAACTTTCTTGCCTGACTTACAGTTGTTGAAAGACAACATTTATGGCTTTTAATTTTCCATCCGGGTTGATGCAGTAATTTACAATTGTATAGACTATAGAACGAGAATTCCGTGCCTTATACATCGACTCCAACATTACCTCCAACCACTAACTGAGATCCAATATGTGTATATTTATTTATATCATCATCATTTTCTTCTTCTTACGAAAAATATAACGGCCCAATTTCTGTAATGGTTTGAGTCAAACATTCTCGGTCTATCTTTTCTAAAACATCCCAAAGATCTCTTCCATTGATGGCAGTTTTGGAGCATGATATATATATATATATATATATATATATAATCATCTTAAGGAAAACATCTGTTAAACGTTCTCAGTACCGTTGTTTCAGTTTCATGTTTCATAACATCGTCTACTAATATCAGCCTGTAACAGCCATAGTGCTTGTATTTTGTTTCTTTCCGACACCTACAAAACGCAACAAACACGCTAATCTAGAGATGAGTTTCAAATAGTTATATTACAGTTAGCAAATTGAACAATTAAAAAAACACACATCTAATATTTATACTTTAATAACTTGTTAAAACAAGCAAATGCTTTTAATTCCTCATTTTAATTTTCAATAAATATGTAATGAAAGTGATGTCACACAGAAAATAAGGATTTACTCTCTGAACTGAAAGAACCCAGTTATTTAAAAAAATAGATTTGAAGTTAAAGATATGATCTGTAATACCTGTAAGAATTTGAAAATACTCTCAAAATAAGATTAATGAAAAATGTATCTTCATTATTTTTTCTCATCAAAAAATTCTGTAAATATTATACAACATATGAAGTAAGTGTTTATAAAACAAACACATTATCAGCTCTGTGTACATTTACAAAAAAAAGAAGAAAAGAATGAGCGGACTCTTGATCTCGAACATTTCAAGTTTTAACGCGCGATTCACACGAGTAAACTAATCACACAGTAGAGCTACAACACGTTCCCCTTCCTCCACTGAAGAGCATTATTTAAAGTACACGAAGCCAACGAACGCTTAACTCAGTGTCTTGTGACTTGCTTCGTATGCAAGACGTCACAGATTCGGTTCCCGATTAGGTTATTTTTTTAATTGTTATAATTCTTAAAGAAAAACGAATTAACTATTTGGAAGTACTACTATTTATTATTATTATTATTATTATTATTATTATTATTATTATTATTATTTATTATTATTATTATTATTATTATTATTATTATTATTGTCCATCATCTATGGGCTATTCGTAGCTGGACCTGACCTATATGAACCAAATATTTTAATTGAAGGGTAAAACGTTTTCCTCACTAATAAGTAACAAATAAATACAAAAAATATATGAAGCTATATTAACTTTATTACATACATTTATAGCATTATTATTAAAACGTTGTACTGCATACACAAATTTATACCGGTAGCTAAAATAGTGTTATAGAGTTTACCTACTATAGTGTAAAGTGGATGCAGATTACGTGGCTGGAATTAAATGTTATAAGATGATTTTTGCGGAAATAACAATAAACTACAAAAAAGCATTGTCGAGGGATTTGAAGCCTGGTTCTCATACATATATTACTTTCTCGGAATTGTGTTAACGACTTACGCTACTCGCACGTCGGATACTAGTCTACTAAATCCTGGTTGTCTTGTTTAGTTTTACACAATGCACAAGAGTTGAACTTTATTCGAAATGTCGTAATTTAAGTAATATTGTATACGTCGAACACTCGTAAAATCTAGAAATATGTCTCCTTCATTGATCTTTAACTATTTATGACCATTAAAATCAAATACGGCGTATTTGAAACATTTAACAACGCGTTGCCTCTTGAAACACAGCTCTAACCTCTTCGAGCATGCGCAGTGGGTCATAACAGCAGAAATTCTGCGTTTCGTAACCGCACATTCCTTTTTCCTTCTTTTCTATGTGTACATTCTTTGCTGGATGTTATGTAAGTCTTCTTATTTTAAACACAATTTTGTTAGTAAAAAATTAGATTTTTTTCTGACAATTTCATACATGAAGATGTTATGTTGTTAAGTTACACTATTCTTCAACACCTGATATATTAAAAAAAACTACTAATAATGTTTCCTTATTCTAGGGATGGCGAGAGATCACTGCACAGTGACCCACAATCTAGAAGTCACTAACAGATTTATCTAAATGATGCGAGGACATTTAATTAGTTGTTACGTGCAAAATATTAGTTAATAACTGATTTTAACAAACAATTTATCTGCGAGATACTTGGGTAATATATTAATCAATAATCATAGACAGGCGTATTTATTTAAAACATAATAATAATAATTATTATTATTATTCATTTATTCAAAGATTTTTAATGTTTACACATCTTCCTGTGCTTAACGTTGTGTTTTCTTTTTACATTCGTATTTATCCTTCCACTCCATAACCTCCAGTCCTCTTGTTCTCATTATTACTTGTACCCATGGTGTGGACGACTCTCGATCACTCAAAGTCTGAAAGTCTGGCGGAAGTCGAGGGGAGTTCGGGCGAATGTCGGGCGAATGTAGGGAGGATGTCGGGCGGAAGTCGAGCGATTGTAGGGCGGAAGTCGGGCAGAAGGCCGCCGGATGTCGGGCGGAAGTCGGGCAGAAGGCCGCCGGATGTCGGGCGAAAGTCGGACGGAAGTCGGGCGGCAGTCATGGCTGGATGTCATGGCTAGAAGGTCATGGCTGGAAGTAGTGGCTGGAAGTCGTGACTGGAGGTCGCGGTTGGAAGTCGTGACTGGTGGTCGCGGCTGGAGGTCATGGCTGGAAGTCATGGCTAGAAGGTCATGGCTGAAGTCATGGCTGAAGTCAGGCTGAAGTCGGGCGTGAAGTCGGGCGGATGTCGGTGTATGTCGGGTTGATGTCGGACTTGAAGTAGGGCTGTAAGTCGCGCGGATGTCGGGAGGATGTAGGACGGAATTCGGGGGGGTTTTGGGCCGATGTCGGGCGGATGTGGGACGGAATGCGGGAGGACGTCGGGCGGATGTGGGACGGAATGCGGGAGGACGTCGGGCGGATATCGTGGAAAATTCAGGAGGAAGTCTGGCGGATGTCGGGGGGAGAAGTTGAGCGGATATCTGCTGGAAGTCAGGCGGATGTCGGGCGGAAGTGGGTTGGAAGTCGGTTGGAAGTCAGGTGGAAATCAGGCTGGAAGTCAGGCGGATGTTGGGCGGAAGTATAGCTGTCTGGGTCTCGGACTCTGTTTAAAACAGTTATACATAGTTATTATTAGAAAATGTGTCAAGAGTTTGACCAATATTTGGAATAAATATTCCGTTTTTACAAAACTTAATTTTACGCCCTCAAAATTATGTCGAATAATTAATTAATTTCTTTGGCAGATTGTTACCTCATTTACTTTTGAAAAAAACTGTTTACATTTTTCACTGTAACGTAAAGTAACAAAAATATATATTTTTTTGCCGGTTCTTTGGATCACTGTGCACTGGGCGGCTGAATTTTCGAAACCATATGCTACAGTAGCCACGTCGGCGGCAGGTGAGCATTTCCACTTATAGATATTTGACAACTTCAATAAATCTTTAGAGCAAATCCCGTGCTATTTAATATATAATTTGTTTGAGATGTGAATTTGTATTTAGTATCCAAGTTAAAAGATGCAGGTGATTAAGACGTTAATGAAAGCAACTCAGAAGGGAATTTTACATTAGATATTAGCTATTAAAACGGTTGTGACTATCTGACATTTTATAACCATTGTTTACAACTTACATATTATTTACCCTAGTTATTAGAAAAGTTTATTCAAAAAACAATTTAAAAAATCAGTTTGCAGAGGACGCTTCAAGTTTAAATATGATTATTTAAACACGACATCGTGTAATATTAAAGTTATTAGCACCAAAACGTAGACCGTGAATATATAACATTATCTGGACCGTACACATTATATGCTACCAGAGTACTGGAAATGTATATATTATATACATGTATGTAAAGACAATATTTATTAGTTATACTCCTCTATCTTTAAACTAGTTATTGTGAAAATTATTGAATGTGGCATTTAAAATGTATTCCTTGGTATGAAATTTCCATTGAATTCCTTAGGAACAGGGACAGTCGGGGCGCAATACTAGTGAATTGATGGAGAAAGCAGATTTTTCGACTTTGGTGTTAGGATGTGCACAGCGAGGGTGATGACAACATAACACATGTATAGGTAAAGTTTATATTTTAATTCTTATTTTTTTAATTCAGCAATATTTACTCCTAAGTCAATTATTGTTTTAATATAATTATTTACTTATTAAAAATATGCATAACAACGTAATTGAAATATTTCTGTTTTGTTCTCATTTAAATTGTGTTCTGTACGTCAAGTACAAAATGGAACAAATCACTGTAACCTACTCTAATGTCAACATATTTTCACAACATTGTTTGAAACATAACATCCAGCAAATCATGTCGAGAACTCGTAGAGGTACAACTGAAAATGTATATGAAATGTTTCCTATGAAATATATTTTATTTTTGCTACTGATATTTACAGACCTCAGACAATGTGATTTTGTGTTTGTTTTCTAAAGTGGTTAAAGGGTAGTTAAAACTATTAAAATATTAATTTTAAAATCAAACTTATATTCGAACAAATAGGGAATAGTGAATAAAAAAATACTGCATACTTTTGGTTAAATTTACAAACATGTATGTATTTATATTGCAAACTTGTATATAAATAATTATTGTTATTCAATTTAATATTTACTCTTATTGTATTATTACTGTTGTTTTTACCTGAAGAGAACCAAAACTAGCAGCTGCTGCCATATAACTCAGTGTTGATTCTCTAAATGCCAGAAGAAGACAAACCCGATAACAAATTTCTTGGTCCTCCAGGTTGGATACTTTAGCAATGGGCCAAGTCCCTGCTCTACGTAGAGATATAAAATATATAGGCCTACTCCTGTAACACCAAAAAAGAATAAAGTAGGACTGAATCAATCCAAACAAAGTTTCAGTTGTAGGGCTACGAGTAATATAAACAAACCTGATGTATGAATTTCGTTTTCATCGGTCGAACTGCTTACATTTAAAAGTGTAACAAAATGTGTTTCGCTTTCTAACACTCGAAATGAATAAAATAAAAGTGATGTGTTAGGCCTAACTAGCACATGTCTATTCAAGTTATGTGGGAGAATCTTAAAATATAAGACCTATAATAATTTTAATTAGATTGAATAAGTATTGGCCGCGGTGGACTAGTGGCTATTATGCTACTTGCCTCTGGTCCCGTGGACAGCCGGTTCAAACCCGGACGGGGTCGATGAACTGTTCAGGAAGAAAAAATCCAAGGAGCAATTCCTCCGGGGGGACTTTAAGCCGTGGGAACAGAGTCTGAAGATTTTCAGGTTCATAAAAGATACTTAAGCCTGAATAAGTTACTTGTAAGCAAAATTTACCGATTTTTCCCTTCCTAGTACTACCTTGGTTTCCTAGACGTCACTATAAGGTCGAACATTGACATGGGCCAATCTGACGTCTATCCGAAAACAAGTGCAACTAAATTAGTACGGTTGAATTTCTCCCCTGTAGAGGGGGAATTTACAGGTAAGAAAGCCTTCATCTTCTTCTTCATCTCCTTCACTTCCTGGTTTAGGCATTAGTTGCCTCTTCCATCTTCACTAATAGATCTAACACCATCTCTTCTGATGTTTTCCGACATCTTTTCTTCCTCTCGGAAATAATGTAAGATTTTATTTGGTAATCTACTTTCATTCATTCTTTCTACATGTTCTTTCCAATGGATCTTCTCGTTTAATATCTTTCCTTTTGTGGAGTTGATCTGCAGTTCTTCACGGATATCCTCGTTTGTTATCTGGTCCATTCTAGTGCATCCTTTTACTTTTCATAAAAATTCATCTCGGCTGCATGGATTTTTCTTTCATGTTTGGTAGTGATAATCCAAGATTCACTCCCATTAAAAAAAGACAGGGACTGTCATTGTTCTATAAATTTTTTATTTTGTTTGTTTATGGGCGTTCTTATTCAATGTTCTGTTTATTGTGCCACAAATAGCCTGAAACTGATGAGTTTTATGTTCAATATCTTTATCATATCCATAGCTGATATCATATCCTAAATATCTGAAGTGTGACACTTGTTCAACAATTCAGTCTCCAATTATTTTTATGCACGCAGAGTGTTTCTTCCACAAAATGCCATGACTATTGTTTTACTTACTGAAATTTAAAAATATAATCGCTACATGTTGCATTTAGTTTGTAAGCAGCCAATTGTAACAGATATTCTTACTGGTGCAGTAAGACTAAATCATCGGCGAAAATTAAGTTATTAATACATGTGTTCAGTCTAAGGCTTCGTCTGTTATAATTTTAATTGTTTCATAATGTCGTCTTTATATATATAAAGAGTGGGCGACAGACTACAACCTTGTCTAACTCCTGAAAACATTTAACATGTATCTGCTTGTAGACTTAATGAAATTGTAAATATAGGATATCTACCCACATCATGAAAGAAGTGTAAACGTCTGGTTAGGTAGGCCCATATATAACTTTTGTCATAAATAAATAAGAAATGGAAGTTACTAATGTTTGGTACCATCTTGTCTTGTATTCAGGATTATTTCCCCTAGTTTATACGACATAACCTAAGAAATGTTTCTATCATTGACACTTCCGAACACAATTCAGTCATTTGGCGCGTAAAAGTAACACCCACGGTTCCGCCAATAGACAGGGTCGGCGGAAGTAATATCTTAAAGCCAAGTTTGTTTACAGTACAACTGGAACTTATCTCGGATCCAGTACATCAGTTTATGAACATTGTACATTTGGGACACTCATTGGGATTTTCAGACAAGCTTAATTTGGTAATTCCGAAATAAGATATTCTGGAATGGAATGCCATTTGGACAACCAGAAGTAGAAGAAAGAGGAATACACCACAGGAATTAACGGATAAATGGCATCAAGGAGAAGTATGAAGAGAATGGAATTAGGAGAAAAAATGCGAAAGTAAGAAAATATAATCGTAATATGAATGAGAAACCAATAGCATTTATCGAACCAGTAGCTGAAAAAAGCTCTCCATACTCCCTAACCAGAACTAATGTTTTCCAATCAACCGCTGTATAATCCACTTCCTTCAAATCATGGTTAATGTTATTCTCCCACCTCATTCTTAGTCTACCAACTGGGCGGTTTTTCCTCTGATTTTACTGTAGAGAGAGCTTCCACTCACGTCCTTTAATTCCCCATCTCGTGTCAAAATGTCCTGCCCATCGCAATTTTCCGCGAGGCTTAAACTGATCTTATCATATCTGGCTTCCTATAAAGATCAAGCAGTTCACTGCTATGTTTTTTTTCTTCTTCGTTTCTTCCTTCACCTGTCCTGTTCAGCTCTCTTTGGTAAAATAAAAATTCCTAAGAACTTCCAACAAAATTTTAACTTAATGTCTCTCCATCCTCATTCCTTCCTGACTTACCTACTGGTCATTTTCTCTCTGTTTTTTTTTAATAATGAATTGGTATGACCTGCAATTCATTCTACCATATGTCCTGCCCATTCGCAGTCTACGAGACGTAATTTTCATGTTATATCTTGCTCCCCATGAAGGTAATGCAGCTCACTGTAAAATAGTTTTTCTACAATCCCTTCATTGGACATTTCTCTTTTTTGTCCACAAATCTTTCCTAAGAACTTTATTCTCAACACCATTTACTCCCGTAATAATTCTCTCCTCCCTTTAAACTTATCAATTTATAATCAAGGTTTGGCATCCACATAGTATAAATATGGAGGATATATAGTTTTATATATAATTGGAAAAGCAACGGGAAGCTACCACAAGACCGACAATTCCCTAGTAAAGCTGCAAAGCCTAGCATGAAAATGCTATGATTGCAGTGACAGATCTCCCCTCGGGCAGAATTACCGTGGATGAATAGATATATATATAATATAGATTATATCTATATATTTATATTTTTCAGTTTATATTTTTTTAAAGAAGTTAATAAGAGGACGAATGTCTCTATAATGCATAATAGCACACACTTCCAGTATTGCGAGCCTATGTTTTAATTTCTTGTGCATCTCTTCCATTCCCTTTTTTTCAATTGAGTCTTAAAAGAATTCGAAATCATGCACTTTCCTTTTTCATAAATTTCTTCATTTGTCATTAAGTATCCATTCCATTCCATTATAAAATATTCATCAACTATTATAACCATCGGGATAACGTAACTCCGCCTACAAGACGCTCGAACCTAAGACGTGGGTTGTAATTCCGGAGAAGAAAACCCACCGATGTTTAAGACAAACCTGGTTGCACTGTTAATAACTTGCAAAATATGACTCATAATAATACTAGTTGAATAACTTACTTGTGACTATCGAACCCGTGGGTTCAAGGCCGCGCAGAGATCCGCTCTCCAAACATTCCCTTTACCTGAACTAAGTGTTACAGCAATCAAATCCCCTGACCCTCAGTTCTTGACCTTTATTAACCTAGAACGAGTTCCTCTGGTTGCTCTACAAGAACTTCCAAGAGCTGTTTTCGTTCCCCACTCTCGTGCCAAATGTCCTGTCTCAATCGCAATCTATGAGACTTAAAAAATCATCTTATTGTCCTTCGGCTTTTTCTATAAAGATCATCTCTGTTAGAAATTATTCTCTCTCCGTTCTCTCTCTTGGATCCCAAAATGGTTCCTTCAAAATTTATTCTCAAAATTCCGATACTACTAATATTTTCTCCTCCCTTAAAAATAAGAGTCCACGTATCGCATCCACGTAATGTAACTGGCAGAAATAACAGTTTTAATATATTTTCCGTTTAACTCTTTGTTGAGAGGAAGTTGGAACGACCCTGAGTCCGCCTGTAATATATAATAGCATACAGTTCCTGAATTAAACAACTTGTTTTATTTATTTGTGTATCTCATTCCTATTGTATGAATATTGTTCCAAGGTTTTTAATATTTGAATTGAACCACTTCCTCAGAATTTCACTCATTTGTTATTACTGTCTATATAAAAACCATTATACACGGGCTATTCAGAAAGGACGAAACAGACTTCAACATTTCTTTTCTCTTCCAAACTACAAAAATCAGAAACAACAATTACAACGTTCCTGAAAAGAGAAAAGTTTGTTGCTTGTCATGTTGATTGTTATTAAAATGGCGACATATCAGAACATTGGAGGACGGAAGAGGATCAGAATATAAACTTCATTACCCCGGTGGTCTCCCCAGGTCACCCGATCTAACCCCGTGTGATTTTTAATCTGTTGGATTACGTAAAAGATTGTGTTATTATCCGCCCCACCTCAAATGCCTGAAACATCTTGAAAATCTGACGACAATCGATTGTGTTTTGAATCTTGTAGAGACCAGCTGATTAGTGGTTTTTGCAATAAATGAGCCACCATTTTTGATATTTTTCATGCAACCATGGTGCTCATATTGGTTGCATAAAATACTGAAATTTGAACTTTCTCTTTCCAAGGAACGTTGGAATTATGTTTATATATATTTGTAGTTTGCAAGAAATAAATGTGTGAAGTCTGTTCCTTCTTTCTGAATAGCCCTGTTGTAATAGATTCATACGTGTGACCGTATAATGGTATTTATGTTGATATTATTATTAATAAATTATAATAATAATAATGAAATTAATAATATAGAAAATAACTTTATATTATTACCAGCTAATTTTTTTTTTAACACTTGACTTCGTCACACACGACCCTTGAAATGTAATTATTTTGCTTTATAAAGAATTGGTAACCTTTTTATGAAACCATGCCTGAACATTCCAAGCATTTCTTATTTGTGTCAACAGGATCAAAATTCCCAGCACAACTAATAATTTCAATAACAAGTTCTTTAGTGTATAAAACATTTTAAACGAGCTCTTATTATCGATAAATACTTCATTAGTCATATCGATTGTTTGAAAAAATGAATTGAAACAGAATCCAGACGGGACTTGTAGAGTGAATGCTACAGCTATTTCTTTCCCTCTTCGTAGACGCGATACCCGTTTTCTGGCAAGTTCTGTACACGGGGGAAAATAACGTGTCACAAGAAATACTCCCATCCTTCTATAATTCAACGCAGATAAATTCATATTTGATTTGAAGTTATATACGTCTTTTTTTTCACAAACATCTCTATAAATTATTAACCATTTAGTGTTTTTTTTTTTACAAATGCCCGCAGCTTGTCTTTAACGACATGTGTCTTATTCCCTCCTGTCTAGGTAGATGTAAGATGTTTAAGGTAACAGTACAAACTGTAGCCACTTATTATTGACCAATTCGAGTTGAAAAACGAGTTTTCAATGCACCTTTTGTGGGCCGAACATTTCCCTTAACAAAGAAAACGTCGCATTAGGTTTTTTTACAATCTACAATATTTCGTATACACCTTGAAAAGGCGTTCTCTAGTTCAACAGGGTCGGTTCTTATTGACGAGTGCTTATCATTGGAGTTTCGCCAGGTGCAATTCGGGATTAGGTGAATGGATTTTAAGGGACATATAGTTCCCTGAATGCATCATTCTTGCAAAGGAAATGAGTCATGGATCCCGTATCATAGACTTATAGTTCGTAAAACATCCTAAAACCCCCCAAAAATAAACCTGATATTAAAAATCAATGTTTGTTTATTTCTTTGTTTGTTCGTATTCTATGCGCGGCCACAATCGTTTCATCCGATTTTCAAGCGGGTTTTTTGCACAATGTTCAGAACATTCCCTGGATGAACATAGGCTATAAGAGAGGTGTGAAATTCAACCTCTTCACCCCTAAAAATCACCCTTTGTAGTGAAAAACGTGAAATAAAGTATCATTTTTTCACGCTTAAATGGCTTACGCTGCCTAAACCATAACATATAAAACAAATAATGTACGGAGAATTGAACATCTCAACAAACTACAAAAAAGTCCCCGACAGCATATGTTTATCTTCTATGGATAACTCACAATAACCATTTTTGTATTTCATTGATGACAAGAAGCTCGGGATAAGCACATTCCCAGGCAAGTATAACAGCGCACGGCTGGTGGTAAAAACACATGAACATTTATTTATGAGTAGCAGCGCACGCCGGGTATTAGCTAGTAAATAATAAAATAAAATAAGAGAGACCTCTGTGTCAGCCCATTGATGCCTGGATTTGAACTGGACGCTAATTATCCTAGTTGTATCCTATTTTGTTTCAGTTTACTTTTTTAGTAAACAGATCTTAGCTTCCTCTTACTTTATCGATTTCAATAAAATAATTTTTGGATATTTAAATCTTAAGCAAAGGATTAAGAAGGGGCGCCTGGAAGACAGAGTTAAGTTTCCCCGATGATATGACGGGTGATTAATAATAATGAAACACCAGGAGAGTTCTTAATCCTAAACTTAGTTCAAATCCAGACCATCAGCGACCATATGAAAAACAATCCATTGCTCTGACCGGGAATCCAACCCGAGGCCTCATGAATAGCTGTCAGAACCTCTTATCACTACCCACAGGGCTGGTCACCATACATACACAATAACACAGAACACGCATTTTCTAATACTTTTTTTAATGTAAAGGTTTGTATTTCATTTATCTACCTTTAACATCTATACTAATTCCGAGCTAATTCCAGTTGTGACGTAAACAGAGCAGATGTATGACTGTATTTCCATTGGTCGAATGGCGATTCTATGTTTGAGCGAGCAAGAAAATATAGTTCCCTGTGTAACAATTTAAATAAAGAAAATAATAATATGTAATACCTTACACATGTCTATGTATGTTGTATAGGATTCTCTTAAAATACATATTTATAATTTTAATAGGTAAAATATGCATTGTTTTATTCCTACGCATCCGCAATGCAGAATACGTTTGAATTTCAGTTGTTTCAAAATGGCCGTTTCTCAAGAATTTCTAAAATATTGTAAAGGAAAGCTTTATAAAAGTAGGAGAAAATCAAAGTATTTTGAATATTTTCAAAACAGTTAGTGAGAAATATCCCACATTAGCCTTTGAGGATGTGATGAAAATAACAGAATTTACAGGTGAGTCAGCATGGAGCATACATTTTGCTCGTAATGGAATTATATATAAAGGTTATCGACATCATGGAAAAAGCTTAGGTGTAAATGCCTGATTAGGTAGGTTCATATTTTTTTTTCATAAAATAAATAAGAAATGGAATTTCCTAATTGTTGGTGCCATCTTAATTTGTATCCGGTCCAGCAAAATACGATGTTGCCTGGGAAAATGTTTCTATCGGTGACAGTTCCGTACACAATTGTTTCATATGGTGAATAAAAGTAGCGCCACAGTTCCTTCGATAGACCGAGTCGGAGGAGCAATAACTTAAGTTTTTATAGTACAAATGGAACTTAGCTCCACATTAGTATAGGTCATATGCATTTATTGTAACTAACTAACTGACACTATCGAACCCATAGTTTCAAGGCCGCGCGGATATAAGCTCTCCATATATCCCTATCCTGAGCCAATGTTTTCCAATCATCCCCTGTATAATCTACTTCCCTCAAATTATAGTTAATGTTATTCTCCCACCTCATTCTTGGTCTACCAACTGGGCGTTTTCCCTCTAGTTTTCCTACAAGAATCTTCCATGCACGTCTTTCATTCACCATTCGTGCCACATGTCCTGCCCATCTCAGTCTACGAGACTTAACTGTTCTCATATCTGGCTTTCTGTAAAGAGCATGTAGCTCACTGTTATGCAGTCTTCTCCATTCACCTGTCTGTTCATCTCTCTTTGGTCCAAAAATTTTCCTAAGAACTTTATTTATTTAACCCTTAAATTCGTAATGTATCCTTTTGGATACATCAGTTGATTTCATTAATTTAATATTTTAAATAAATCAGAAGAAAACGAACAAAAAGAAACCACTTAAATGTGTGTCTAATTGTGCAATATACCTAATAACAACAGTTACACAATATTCCGTTTTCACTGCGGTCCGCAACATTCAAATAACTAACAGAAGAAATTTGTGTTTTGCCAATTTAAGAGTTAATTGTATGTATATTAATATAATGAAGACCTAATTATATTATGAAATGGTGAACACGATAAAATAGGCACTTTTAATGTAGCGTTGTGCCCAACCAGTTCATTTGGAAAAGTAGTTCGTTCACTCGCACTCACTTTTGTGAACCATTCAATTGAACTAGTTCGTTCACAAAATTTAGCGAAGCCCTTCTTCATTCATTCGCCAAGCAAAAAAAAAAAAAAAAAAAAAACTTTCATTTCTGCATATTGAAAAAAACTTTACCGTATTACCAACAGATGGCATAGCTATGTCCATTCAAAACCTGCACGGATTCTCCAGGAAGAGACGAATCTGTGTGACTTGACGTTAACCTATGGTAGCTGTAAATTTTATTTAAAGATAAACATAAATAATACCAACCAAATTAATGTAAATTCTGTTCAAATTTATTTGAGTATGAACAATTCTAACAAGACTGCTACCATATTTTTGTTTATTTTATAATTATTTATACTTCCTTGTTTTTATTTTTGTTATAACTGTATTATATGCATAATATTTCTTTAAATACAAAGATACAAAATCGTACTATTGGCAATTACTTGATGTTAAATCTTTACAATCCCTAAACTAAAAATATAAAGAGAGTGAGCACAATAAAAGCTCCTTATTCGCGGGAGATATGTTCCGCAAATATGGAATGATAATTTGAATGGGTATATAGGGGATATGTTCCAAGGTTCCAAAATACAATAAAATTATAAAAAATAAAACTAATTTATTGAGAGATTTTGAACAATTGCCAGTTTTAGGGAAGGGCTTAAAAAACTTAGTAATTTTTTCCTGTTTTGCGCCTTTTAAAAGGTCTTGCAATTTAGATTGATATTCAGCCGTAGCATTAACAATTTGCCTTCTAAAAATAAGACTTATTTCCGTAGACGGATCAATTTTCATGAAGAAATAACAAGAACAATAATATACCGATCGTGGCGATGGAGGCATTTATCGAAGTACATATCAGCACGTGAAATACAACAGCTTTTAACAATGAACTTAAGGTTCGTTTTGTTATTTATTTGTCCATTTGGTTTCAATCACTATTTGTAAGTAAAAGCCGCCTTGGCACCTGTCTGCAGTAAAAAAAAAAACTTCTGGTGGTTAATAAAGAGCGTTTTCTAAGGCTGGACATTAGCGTTGTGCCCAACTAGTTCATTTCGAGAAATAGTTCGTTCACTCGCAAAAAAAAAAAAAAAAAAAAGAAAAAACAATATGGGCTGGAGGGGGAAGCACGAAGGCACGAGCATGGGGTGACTTGACGTTAACCAACCACATGGTAGCTGTGAATTTTAAAAATAAACGTAAATAGTTCTGTAAATTCTATTTTAATTTATTTGAGTATGAAAAATTGTAATATGAGTGCTACCATACTTTTGTTTATTTTATAATTATTTATACCTCCTTTTTATTTCTGTTATAACTGTATTATTTGCATAATTGTATTTATATACAGATTTTCATTGTTTAGATATTTTATTTCAAGTTGTAAATGTTAATAAAAAAACAAAATCGTAACTCTATAATTTGAAAAAAAAAAAGTGTGGAGTATTTTAAAACTTTTAAGGAAGATATATTTTATTTTATTTATATATTATTATTTACTCATATTATTTGCATAATAGTTCTTTAAAAAGAAAGAAATATGCAAAATCGTACAACTGGCAATTACTTGATCTTAATCTTTACAACCCCTAAACTAAAAATATAAAGAGGGTGAATACTGGGTAGGCCAACAGAATCTAGTCTTGTGTGTTCACTTTTACAGAATGGCTTCTAATTCGCAATCAAGAAAAAGTAGTGAAATTTGGGGTTTCTTCGCCGATTTAGGCGATGGTAAAGCAAAGTGTAACTTTTGTTCTAAATACAGTTTAATTCAGGGGGCGGGATGCTTTTAAACGTGCACGGCATATTCGCTCTAAATGTTTAGCAAGGTAAGATTTTTACTAAATTTTGCAACAGCTTTTTGTAAACCTAATAAATTATGTTGTTTTAAAACTTGGATAAAATGGATTTTTATTAAATACATTCGGAATTCCAGTAAATAAAATGTAAAGTGATTTTAATATTAGACTACATTAGATTTGTAGCGTTAGTAATGCCGTAGATCAAAAGGAGTAATCCCTGATTAATGCTGCGTATGAGTGACGACGTAAGCAAGAGGTGGGAAGGTGCCGTAATGTAGCCTACATGTACTGAATGAATGAGCGTGTCGAATGTTGAGTTTGAAGTACAACTGAATGTTTAAAGCCAGTTCACTCTGTCAAGATAGTTCGTTCCTCTAATACACTTCACTCTTCCAAGGTAGTTCGTTCTTTGATACCACTTCCTTCATCTAAAACACTTCACTCGTCTAAGATAGTTCGTTCTTTTATACCACTTCGTTCTTCCAAGGTAGTTCGTTCTTCTATGTAACTTCCCTCTTCTAAGATAATTCGTTCTTTTATACCACTTCGTTCTTCCAAGGTAGTTCGTTCTTCTCAGACACTCACTGCGGTACGAACGATATGGATGACGTAGGAAAGAGGCGGGGGACATGCAGGTCGATGGGCGGAGAAATGTAGAGTAATCAACGAATGAGCGAAAGTTGATTTGGAGTGAGACATCTAGAGCTTGAAATAAAAAGTAAAATTAAGATTTAATTTTAAGTAGCATTAGTGAACTCTGAACTGGCAGTTCACTAAAAGTGAGTAACTTTTTGACACTTCACAGTAGTGAAGCGTTCTTTTTAAACGACTCACTCTCGAATTACCCATCACTATTTTAATGACATTACAAACCAGAATTTGACTTGAGGATCGAGGAAAAAACCAGGGAAAAGCCTCATTCAAGTTGCTCGGCATTGTGATTTGAATTCAGGACCTATCAAATATGAATCCCAAAATTTACCGCTAGAGCCACCTATCTCTATACCCACATGTGAGATAAAATACATAACCTCACATTCCCCAGTCTTAATGGAGCTACATAAATTAAAGATTATAAAGAGAAGAAATCAGAAATAGATACAGAAGAAGCATATTAAAAACAAAATACTGTTACAGTATTGGCTCACTGAAATAAGTGGGCCTAAAATATATGATCATGCTAGAAATACATTATAAAATGGACAGTTAATAAAAATGTCTGACATTTTGAAGAAGTGGCGAATTTCAAATATATAGAAACAATAATTTTAAAAAAATGATGCGAAGAAATAAATTAACACAGGCTAAATTCTGTAAATTCATCCTATTGCCATCACAGGGACTCTTTCCATTTCTAACTTCACAAAAAATATATTTAATTAAAAAATCGATAGGCCCTGACATGATAATTCTCTGAGTTACATGTATGCGAAACACTTATGTAGTGAGTTAGTTAGTTCATAAGAAATATTTGCACCCACCAGGTATTCCATAACGATGCTGGTGGGGGGAAAAGAAACTGAACTAGCAATTGCATAGTTACGTAGTTATTGTTAGCTCGCCCTGGCTTCGCTGAGAAACCACACAAAGAAGGAATTCAGAACAGAATATCAAATAGCATCAGTGATAGAAGAACAATTTTGACTTTTCAGCGTTAGAAATCGGGAGTTCAACGGGTAGGAGGAACACTTTAGCCGTAGAAAAGACGACTCTACTACGGGAGAAAAGTGTTACGTCATAATTAATAATCAACGACGCTCTTTAAAATCAAAACAAATATTAGTGTCGCAATTATAATCTAAAGGAGTAAGGACCAACAATTTTGCATAGAGACCTCGTCTTACAAGCTTGATATTATCTTAACTCCTGGCGCGCTAGGCCTAGAAGACCCTTAGCTGCTGGCCTCACATCCGTATGTGTCAATCACAGAGGTAGATGATCATCATCCTGTGTTGGAGTGACATGTTGTCAGCATGTCCAGTCCCCCTGCTGTTATAGCTGCTTTTCTCAACCTGGAGTCTCTACTTAATGTAGCTACCCAAATGCCTCACGATAGTGCGTGGACACCGGTCCCATACTGGCCGAAATACCATGAGAAAATTTCTTCCCCATGGAGACTCGAACCAGCGCAAGTCCCGTAGCTCTGCGCCAAGGCTTCCTGCCTTAACCACTCGGCTACGGCTCTGGACTTGATATTATGTTACGAGCCCTAAATACAGACATGTGACACTGGTTTCTAGTTCTTTACGAAGAAAAATACAGGCCTACTTAGGATTTTTACCTCCTAAAGAATCCACAAACGCCGGCTGGGTTTGTTCCTGTGAACTTTAGAACCAGAGGCGAGCATGATAAGCTCTAGTCTAGCAAGATCGATTTCAGCGCTTAAGAAGAAGGAAAATAAGAAAAAGCTCTAATCTTATGCATATTACATTCTCCATATCATATTATCATCCGAAATTGTAACATAACGTCACTATTTGTAAATAAAACCCTGCTACGAATACTGTTGTAATTTGATATCTAAACCGATTTGGGAACTTTTTCTCTACGTTCAATAAATTATTTTATTAAAAGCATATAAATTTCACAATTGTAAATAACTATGTGAGGTTGTGAAGTGGATTTTCAGAAGTGAGGAAATTATTAAAAAGCGAGCGATAACAAGGATTTAATTTCCGAGATTCTGTAAAAAAACTTCACAAACGTGTGTTGTACTTTTTATTTTTTTTTTCATGATGGTGTTTTCAAAATTATAAATAATAGTAAAATAATAGCATCTCTGTTGGAAATATTTGCGTTCATTATAATCAACTGACTGACGTTAGCAGTCTGACCAATGTATATACGGTAAATGCCGAAAATAATTCAGTTGAGACTACAGCATGCAGTGACACCAATCAGGGATACAATCGCGGCAAGATTGAATTTATTGATTAATATTATTTCAAATAAAGCTCAGTTCATTTAAAATACAGTGATTTGTTTCTAACCACCACACTACCGTTTGGATATAGCTTTGTATATACATTGTACGAAGAATATAAAAACGGCAGTGGTTTTACTTCCCGCCCAAGGTAAGTAATTTGTGATATTACAGTACAGTTATTTAGTTATTTATAAGTTGGCAAACCCGAAATTTAGGAAATTGAACTTTAAATCATGGTCACCAGTCCTGTAAGTCCGACAGAACGCACTTATCGTGTAAAAAATGTTTGTAAAAATGTCATTTGTTGCTAATGTTGACGTAATAACTGTAACGTAACGAAGCAACGTCACTAAATGTGAAAATGCAAAACAATTTTACAAATTAATTTTAAAATATATTAATATTTGGCAGATTGAATTCAGAAGTCTTCATTCTACCAATATATACCGTTGACATTTATTTATAGGCCTTCCTGTATCAGGTAAATGTTCAAAACTATAGTTACCATCTTTAAATGAAGGGTACAAGGAAATATCCAGCAAAGTCACTATTCGGCCAGTAAAAAAAATGACTTCTAAGTAAGGCGATTAGAAACAAAGGGATGTAAGTGATTTTTTTCTCTTGAAAAAACTGAGTATCCGTATAAGCATTAATGTATTTTTCCAGTTATCTGGGAAAAACATGCATCACCCGCAGTTATAATTTTCAATTACCTGTCATTTTCGTATACAACTTCAACTTTAAAACTGTTTTCCCACAACTTGCACAACTTGCCTCAATGACGATTGTTATATTTAATGACGTTTATTATGTAGCAATTTATTTCGAGCATGAGGTTCTCCTACGTACCATAAATTTACGACACGGGACTCACGGATGTCCTTCCTTCTGGAGAAAGCTACATTCAGAATTGTTACGCCTTTAAAATGCCCTTGTGCTCCTAACCTCCTCAATTATACAACGTACCTACTTTTTTAAATATGTGCCAAATTTGGAAGACAAGTAGGCTAAACCCATGATTACAAGGATTCTTCTAATCTTGCGGACTCCTAAAATATAGTACATTCTATTGAGAATCTAATACTCTATTTCGACAATAGAGTGACCAACCTAGTATTTTCACTGTCCCTCAAATGTGTATTAATATATCACGTCATAATATACATATGCATTTGAAAGCTAACTCATTGGAAATCAAAACAAATGTATTCTAAAACTGCAAATATTCTGTTTTTCATTCTTATGGATACATTTTCTTTCATTTAAAATAAACAACCCCATTCTTTAAAATAAAAAGAACTTCATGCCTCGAGAGGTTTGCAAGACAACTGATCTACTAATTGGCTGACCTCTTGTGTCATTTTATAGAGGTAGGTAAAAGTGTGTAAAGTGATCCCACTACAGGCCACAGACGATAATGTAAACAGTATATGGTTGGTATGTGGTCAGGATGTCTTCTAATTCTTATAGTCGCTATTTATTATATCTCCCCTGATTCATCGCGATCCTGAGTGGACACCGATCTTCTAACTAACCAACTCACTGGCTCTATTGAACCCGTAGATATACGGTCTCGCGGACATAAGCTCTGCATACATCCCTAACCTCAGCTAATGTCTCCCAATCATCCAATGTATAATCTACTTCCCATAATTATCATGGATGTAATTCTCCCACCTCATTCTTGGTCTACCAACTGGGTGTTTCCCTAATGACACCGATCTCCTACTGACAATTATTCCATGAAAACATTTCTTCTCCACAGGGACTTGAAGAATCGTAGACCCGTGCCAACACATGATACATTAGGTCGTTGGATTTTTCGATTCCTGCATTAATTATATTATTAAATGGAAATTTCCGCATGAATGATTTTCTTGCGCTTATTACTTGCTTTGTTCATTAACTCCAGGTTATCTACTTATTTAGAATATCGATCTTATTGATTTTTCTCCTTTAATAATTCTCTGCCTTTTGCAAGTTAATACATGACACTCATTTGTTCTCAGACTACAATATTATACACTACATAAGTTAGTTATTTCGGTAGATCAACATAATGTTTCAGGTCTAGTTTAATGTAAAAGTTAACAAAACAAAACATCACGAAACCTCTGGAAGAAGTGAGTATGTAAAGGCATCAAGTTGTCTGGTGAAAAGCACTCATCACCCACTGGTCGCAGGTTATCAGACAGTTAGACTCTTAAGCACTAGTCCATCGCATCATCTATAATTCGAAACATCTAATAATATGTTCCTTAAAACTTCCCACGAATAGCTTCATCTCTTCGTTTCATTATCGCTACTCACCAACCTGCAAACATCAGTCAATCAGCTGAATGTCACAGTATTAATAATAATTCATGCATAAATTCAAAATAAAACAAGAGTTAATGTAATATCGGTGATTATGATAGTCAGACGATGTTCCAAAATAATCCGTTTTAATAAGGGAATTATACTTCTGTTGATTTTCCAAAATAAAACTTATTCCTCAAAGCTGAAAATCCAGATCTTGCATTTCCACCCAGACCCATATTTATTCTATGGAGGGCATCACTATAAACAATAGTCTCATATTCAAACAATTTTGAAAATGTTTAATCATTGATCGATGAACTCTATTGAGTAGGGCCTAACACTAAGATATTGGGGCTGAAATAAACATCAGTAAACTAAACATATGTTTACACATAGAAATACATTGTATAATGGAAATGAACAGCTAATGGCAAATAGGGATTTTTTTGAAGATGTGGCTGAATTCAAAAACCTAGGAACAATAATTACAAACAGTAATGAGATGCGCAGGGAAAGTAAATATAGGCTCAATTCATGCTATTATGCAATACAGGGACAACGCCTCTAAAAATAACGTTTAACTGATCTCAGTTACATTACATGACTCTTACTTTAAGGGACGAAATAAGATTAAAGTTTAAAAAACCTGACCCACTGAGACTCGAACCCTGGACCTTCCGGGTTGTAGCGTGTTACCTTAATCAACTACATTACGGCGTGCCCCACTCGTAAGATAAACGTTAACTTGAGTAAAAATACGTGATGTTTTCAGAAATATGCAAAAATATGTGCTATATCCAGCAGCTACTGCATATTGTAAACAGGACGAGAATTTAACTTTAAATAACGTAAAAGCAAATAAATATGTATTTACATGAGAATCCTACCCCTGTTCATAGATTCCTTTGCAATAAAAGTGAAGACTGCAACACAGTACTTCAACAATATAAACTGTAGCGTTTGGAGATACGTATTCGCGAGGTCACGGATTCATATCCCGACCAACCTGGACGAGCGTTTCAGTTCTTAGGATAAATTCTGGGTTTTACAGGTGAGGAAAAAGCCCGATAAAAACCTCACCCAGAAAAACTGCCCCAACCAGGGATCGAACCCGGGCCCGCTGCGTGACAAGGCAGCACGCTACCTCGAGACCACAGCGGTGGACATGAGTTAAATAGTCGTTAAAAACGACGCCGCATCTCTACACGTGCGAGATGTTGCGTCGCACCGAGCCTCTCTATAAACCGCATCACTTATTTTGAACTTGAAAAAGTTAACACAAAAATGAAATATTGTCCACTCACCCATTGCTAAAAACATAGCCCCGAGTGTAGATTACATACAAAGTAGCTAAACCACATAAACAAGCGCACAAACGCTTTTTAAAATCATGTTATGTAAATAAACACATCACGGCCGAGTTGTAAGAGAACATGTTCATTACCGCTTCATATTAAAGCGTAAGTCAGATGTCACCACGGCCTTCTTGATCCATGTAGATTCTCCATTTACTGGGTTTAATCAAGTAATCCGTGATTGCGATTAGCAGGGTTAGCAGTCGTACAAGATGATATAACGCTAACGTAATAAACTGGAGATAAACTTCTTTGCACGTTGTGCGCATTTCATATTTTTTAACGTAACAAAATGCTAACAATGAGTAAAATAATAAACATTAATTTTCAGTAATAAAAAGATTGGTAAATGTATGAAATGTAACCAAATAAATATTTATTGCGACTATTTCACTAATGTCGCAAATGGTAGTCAATGACCAATCATGTTTCAATGAATTCTGTTTCACCAATGACAGTCGTGTTTCACCTCGCTCTTTATCGATTTCTCTTTATCAGCTCCTGATTTTGTGATAAAGAGAGCTCCTCCTTTTTTTAATATTCTGAACAGGTTAGAGCATTATTTTTCTCCAGCAAATACATTGAATATAGCAAATAATGAATAGATTCAGTGATTTTACTAAGTTGTATATTCAAAATATAAAGATTAACCTAAAATGTTGATTATAATAGTTTGATGTGTTTCATTATTTCTCCAAAAGTGCATTCTTACAATATTGCGATCCTATTTAGCAATAAATAATATGATCGAGTTGCAGTGAATATACATAACCTCACATTTCTAATTTGTTTTTAAACATCACCTTTTACATTAACTATATAAATATTTTAAAACACCTGTAACTTTATTCAAATAATTACTTTTCAGTAAAGAGCTTAATTTTGTTGGTTAGAATATTCCTAACAAATGTTACTCTTGATTTCCAAATTCTCTAGATACATTGGAAATCACTCGTGGCGTTACTTATGAAAAAGTCAAAATGGAGTATATTACGAGTAAAACAAATGTTTATATGCGCTAAAAGTCAACACAGTGTAATGAGAAATAAAACTCGTAATAATTTCTCTTGTGTTTGGCTCCACGTACAAAGAGTTCAATATGCATTATCTGTGCTACCATCTTGGCTTAGCAGGTGCTTGGGGTACAAGACGATTAAGGCTCTCGTCTTTCAGGCAATCGGCACAAAATAAGTTATCAGCCCTGCTTCATCCCAGAATACATGTCTTGTGGCAGTTTTTTCAGCAGAGTTTGGATTTGTCCTGTATTATATAAGTGTTATTTCAAGATTTCCGCTCAGTAGCCGAGCAGTATCAGGCATGATGCCTTGCTCTCATTAACTATGGGACCGGCGCCCATCCAAATAGTAGCGGCTAAGTTTGGTAACGACTGGATCGTCAGCAGCCGGCTGGTAGGCCTAATGCCTTCTAGACCTTTCGCGCCGTGGAGTTAATGTTGCCTCACATGGGAAACAGTAAGTGTTCTGAAATCTGAACAGATTGTGTGTCATAACGCCGGCCACTGCTCTGGCGTTAATGTGATCTACTTTCAATTTAAACACACTTCGGCAGACCATTTTACTTAGATGCATCCTTGTACAGTGTGTAGGATGAGTGTATGTTTATGTGTTTGTGAGTAGTACGAGGAAGAATGATGAAGAGAAGACCCGGCCGGTACTGGCACATAGCCTACTGCTGTAAAAAAAACAAAGGGGTTTGTCTGGATTTATGATCCCACCGAACGGACGAATCACTATCAACATTCTTATGCATGCATAATGTAGAAACTTTACAATTTCAATTCTTTCATCATCATCATCATCATAGTACATTCACGAATTTAGGCCATTTGTTGACCTGTTTCGGCCTCAAGAGAAACACCATCCAGAAGTCTTTTGAGTGGACGTCCTGGTCTTCTTCTTCCTGCAGGTTGATATATTAACATTAGTTTGGGTATTCTGTGATCTTCCATTCGATGAACATGTTGTATCCATCTTGTCCTAAGGAACTTCAAAACTACTTTCAAGTCTCAATTCTTTCATTGGCTGCTTTTCCTACAAATATTTGAAGCATCAAAATGGAAAACGTTTGAAGAGCGGAGAGAAACAAATTATTTTGAATGTTTTCAAACAGTTTACTGAAAAAATCCTACATTAGCTACATTGTGAAAATAACAGGCGAGTCAGCATGGATCTTAAATTCTGCTAGTAGACCTAATGAAATTCTAAATAAATGATATCTATCGACTTTATGGAAAAAAGAGTAAACTTCTGATTAGGCAGATCCATATATAATACTTGGTCATGCAAAGATGGAAGTTACTAATTACTGGCGCCATCTTGCATTCAGTGTTATGTCCCGTAAAATATCATGTTGCCTATGTAAACATTTCTATCATGGACACTTCCACAGACAATTCAGTCATATGGCGGGTAAAAGTAATGCCACAGTTCCCCAACAGATGGAGTCCGCGGAATAATACCTTATGCAAGTTGTGAACTAAGCTCGGATGTCTATATATAAATACACTAAAAGAAAGCAGTTAAGTATAATTTCCTCCTCGGTTTGTCAACCGCTTTATTTCAGTAGCTAGATAGTGACGACATTTAGTGTTATCAATAAACATGTTTGTAAACAGTTAGTTTTGCCGTTTTTAGCTGTAAGGCGGTGTTTATGGAATATCTCCATGGTGCAAGAGTTACACTTCTTCCACAGAAACATGTGATGTACAATGTCCATGTAAAAAAAATAAGTGCCTTTTAACTGCAAGACACTAAAATCCAGCGCCAAAGCTCTCATTTAAAATAAAGGAAAGTAATACATGCACAGCCTTTGAAATAATTGTTGCCGCACAGTTAATTTTCCAAGTCCGAGAACGAAGTCACTGCGCATGACCAGATGTCAGTTGTTTGATTCACAAGTATACAACTATTTGAGAAACTAAAATCCGTTCTATTTGGTTGTGTGTCGTGCAATGGAAAATAATTTCGCGTATATAAGTAGTGCAGAAAATGCTGTAAATAAATCAAAGCTAAAACAATAAAACAAAACAAAGAAAATTAATTGAGATGAGAGAGAGAGAGAGAGAGAGAGAGAGAGAGAAAGAGAGAGAGAGAGAAAGAGAGAAAGAGAGAAAGAGAGAAACTCGTGACAGCGGGATCGAACACGCGACCTCTTGCATGGGAAACATAAGCTCCCTCCACTAGACCACAACCATTCCCTGCTAGAAACTGTCTGTATGAAGCAATGCAATACTCCAGGACTTACTTGTATAATGAAATTATATGTTAACTTGTCTTAATTTAAATTAATCAGACGCATTTTACATTAGTAGTGGAAATAAACAATCTTGCTATGCCTTGTGTTTTTAAACAAAGTAACGAGATTTTACAATCATTGAGCTGTTCCCTTTAATTAATGAATTTCCCTATATATACAAATTATAACGTAGCCTGGTAACGTGTAGGTATTATAAAAAATAACGACGTTATTTTAAAAAAATCCTGGCCAGGATCGAACCAGGGCCTGCGTCGTCGCAAGAAAGCATCTTACCAACTGCTCTACTGAAGCGAACAGTACAAATACTGCATCAGAAATAAGCGCTAATTGGTATTGATTGGTTTAAGAGACCATTACTTGCTTTCAGTCATCTGATAACTCTCTTAACTTAGAAATTCAATTAATACATTTATTTGTTGAAATTGTTTCAATAACGATTGGTATAAATCTATGATTGCTCCCTCATGCCGCCGGATTTGACCTCAAAGGAGACACCACGTGTAACAACTTACTCGTGTGAATCGCTCTTCAAAACTTTTAACTTTCCACCATTAAGAGTTGCGCCATCATCTTTTTCAAAGGCTGTACATGTGTCAATCATCCAGCCAGTGTAGAGGTGATATGTGGTCAGCATATCTGGTTCATCAGCCGTTATAGCTGGTTTTCTCAACGTGGAGCCGCTACTTGTTGTAGCTACCCAAATTCCTCACGATGCTGGGTGCTATTTTAGAATACTATCATCAGTCACAATCCAACATAAATAAACACTCTGCATTTTGATGAATACAATTTAAAACTAACAATGTGTAAAGTGACGTGTGGCGTGCAATGAGAAGTTAGAACACGTGTTACATAAACATGCTGACAAACAAGTAACTGTGCGCGGATAATGTTCTCTACGTCAGAGAACTGCCGCATCACAGGTTTAAATCTTCCTACTCTACACTCAACATTTTCTAACTAAAAGAGACGCAACAATTAAATGGGTTAATTCACTTTTTTCTGTTTATTTTCGTGAAACCGGAACGAGCCAACAAGGTTAATCCCTGGATGATGATGATGATGAAGATATTAAAAGTAATAAATAATAGTTTTAAAAAACTAAAGCAACACGCTTTATTAGAAAACCGAACAAAAAAAAAAAAGAAAAATAATTTTAAAATTTCCAACACGCTTGGGATAAAATTAAAGAGGTCAACAAAAAAATCATCTCCAACACATATTGAATAAAACTAGAGTTATCAACAAAAAGAAAATAATTTTACCATCAAAAGCGTGGGGTGCTTTTTATGATTTTTACATTTCCTCAGAGACTTTACTTTTACCAATATCTGTTTATTATCAAATATATTAATTTATATAGAGCACCCCACGCTTTTGATGGTAAAATTATTTTCTTTTTGTTGATAACTCTAGTTTTATTCTATATGTGTTGGAGATGATTTTTTTTTTTGTTGACCACTTTAATTTTATCCCAAGCGTGTTGAAAATTAAATTTTTTTTGTTCGGTTTTCTAATAAAGCGTGTTGTTTTAGTTTTTTTAAAACTATTATTTATTTTTTAGATTTAATATTTTACAGAATAAGATAAGAATGTAAATATATTTAAATTCGATACTATTGTAGTATGAGCTAAAAGTGATACTCTTCTAAAAAAAAAAAAAAAAAGAAATCCTCCCAGCCGGATTTGAAGCAGCGACATATGGATTACTAAAATTATCTACCACTAGAGTTTACCGCTCTATCAACTGAGCTCTTACAACGATTGACTAAAAAGTCAACAAGCCCGCAACCTATTATACCAGTTTTCATTGTTTTGATTTTCTGATGATTCTGGCCAGGATTTTAGAAACAAAATATTAAATTATTGTATTGTCACGGGTTCCTTACAAGTATACAAAGTTTCAAGTCGATCCAATGTTTTTAAGTGGATAAAATCGTGTTCAAAGATTCCGTTACATAGATACAGAACCATTACAAAGACAGATACAGGTCAAGCTAATATAAAACGTGTAAAAATATATAATTTAACATTGTTATAACCTCAACAGTATAAAAAAAAAATTACGAACATAAAAAGTATAGAGTAATTCAAATGTCGAAATAAAATGTATTTAATTCATAAAACGTTTTAATACAAATATCACGAAAGAAACTGCGTAATTGAAGACGCGAACCTGCGATCTTCATTAACAGACAGTGGCCGCGTGCTTTACCGCTGAGCTATCGGGACACGTAGATGAGTCTTCAGTTCATGCCAGATAACACAGTAGCTCAGGGACTGCACAATTATGACTAGTTTCCTAGTTTGAACCCAGCGCTGTGCCGCGTAAGACTTAGAAGAAATGTGCGTTCTTTTTGTCGAAGGGTGTACATTACAAACCATTCTACTGCGTTCTGTTATTTGTAACACATAACTTAGTTACTGTTTAGAAACTAATGTGAACAAAGTAAATTGTAGACTTAATGATAAGAAATAAAAAACTCTCTCTTCATTAATGTTGAGTGATTCCGGGTTATGTGGCCGTGGTCCATAGTTGGTGTTGATACCAGACGTTTCGCCCTCAACTGCGGAGGGCATCTTCAGTGGCGAGTGCTTCTATGCGTGTTTCCTGGTCGGAAGATCTACTTAGAATGAGCGCTGTGGACATACCTACGTCCGGGTTATGTGGCCGTGGTCCATAGTTGGTGTTGATACCAGACGTTTCGCCCTCAACTGCGGAGGGCATCTTCAGTGGCGAGTGCTTCTATGCGTGTTTCCTGGTCGGAAGATCTACTTAGAATGAGCGCTGTGGACGTACACTCAACATTACGATTACCGGCCGTGAAAGCCTGCATTCATCTCTCTTCATTATTCGCAAGATCATATTTATTCTTTTAATAACAAGGTGAGTTTTTATTGTTAACTGTAATTTAAGTTATATTTCCTTTTATCAGGAAATTACATGCTGTAGTCAAATTGCACTAATTATTAAACATTAAGAATAATTATTATTAAAGTAGGTTAAATTCCTGGATACAGTTGGAATTATACAGCAATTATGGTGTTTGTGTAGTGAAATGTCACCATAAACATACACACATGTATCAAACTGGTTACTGCAGAATGAAGAGGATACAGTTGGCTACAGAACGGAACGAATAGAGCACTTCAGTGAATGCAGCTGCGGGATCAAATACAGTAGTTGCTGGCCTTAATATCCTCGCAAGAAGTTCTTTCATTATTACACGTAAAATATTTATAAATAATTTATTATTATTATTATTAACGTTAATATTACTATTATTAATATTATTATGTCCACCGCTGTGCTCTCGAGGTAGCGTGCTGCCTTGTCACGCAGCCGGCCCGGCTTCGATCCCCGGTCGGGGCAATTTTTCAGGATGATGTTTTAATAGGGGTTTTTCCTCACCTGTAAGACGAATGACAGGAAGACGTTAAGACCCAAACAGTCCCCGAAATCATATGGTCATCATCAACCTTATTGTTATCATCATCATCAGCCTTCACCGGTGTGGAAAGCAACGGGAAACTACCACACCTACACAATGCCCTAGTAAAGCTGCAAAGCATAGCATGAAAATGCTATGACTGCAGTGAAGGACCTGCCTTTGGGCAGAATTACTATGGATGGATGGAATGTTATTACAATATTATTAATAGCAACATTAATGATATCATTATTATTATTATTATTAATATTATTATTATCATTAATAATATTACTCTATTCTTTCTATCTTCGGGTTTCTGCAGCTGCTGCCATTTTCCCGCGCCAAACTTCCAGTGCCTACGACCTTGGGCATCTTCAATGCTTAAACCTCTCGCTTGCATAGCTATCCTCATGCTTTCCTTCCATGTCAACTTTGGTCTTCCTTTTTTCTTCTCTCTGGTCGGTTGCCATTGATATAGTTGTCTTCCATTCATATAACATGTCCTAACCATTTTAAATCATTCTCTTCAATTCTTTCAATTATGTTTCCTTCTGCTTCCATTATGTTTCTAATTTATTTATTTCTGACACGTTCTAATTTTCACTTTCTGGTACTTCTGCGTAAATAATCCATTTCTAGAGCTATTAGTCTATTCTTATAGTACTTATTGATTGCCCATACCTCATTTCCATACACTGCAACAGATTCCACCAATGTTTCACCAATTTTTTTTTTGTGTCTTTCCAAATATGCTTATTCCACCATATTGAATTTAACGATGACATGTTTCTACTCAATTCAATTCTTCTGCTTTGTATTGTCTTTGCCTATATCTTAAACGTTATCCATAATTATTCCCAGATATTTAGTTTGTTTCACTTGCTTTATTTGAAATCCTTCTTCCAGTGCTAAATTTTCTCTTTCGTTGCTATTAATTGCCAAATATTCTGTTTTTTTTTGTTTTTTTTTTGTAAAGTTACCGAGAGTTCCTTTATTCATATGTGTTTTTCAACCTTTTTGTCATGTATTACATATCAAATTGTCTTGCGCTAAAACCAGTTGATCATCAGATCATCAGCAAAAATCTGTTGCCTCTTAGGATACCCATACTTTTGCAACTTTGTTTCCATTTCATTAATATAAATTCTACATAAATATCAAATAAAATTGGTGATAGACTGCACCCTGTTTGAATCCCTTTGTAGTTTTTATAGGATTAGATATTATATTTCCTATTTTAACATAATCCGTGTCATCTTTATAAATTTGTTTAATAATTTGAATTAGTTTCTTATCGATATTGTATTTCTCTAAATCTTCTTCTTAATAATTATTATTACTTATTATTAATAATTATTATTAAGTATTATTATTATTAATTATTATTATTATTAATTATTATTATTATTATTATTATTAATAATTAATCATCATCGTCCTCGTCGTCATCATCATCACCATCACCACCACCCGCCGTCGCCATCGCCATCATCATCATCATTACTATTATTACTATTATTATTATTACTATTATTATTATTACTATTATTATTATCATTATTATTATTATTGTCCGCCGCGGTGGACTAGTGGTTATGCTCCTTGCCTCTGGTCCCGGGTTCAAACCTGGCCGGGGTCGATGGATTTTTTAGGACGGAAAAATCCAAGGAGCAAGTCCTCCGGGAGGGACTTTAATCCGTGGGTCCCGAGTCTGAAGATTTTCAGGCTCGTAAAAAATCCTGAAGCCTGAATGAAAAGGCCTCTAAGCAAAATTTACCGAATTTTCCCTTCCTAGTACTACCTTGGTTTCCTAGATGTCAGTATGAGGCGGAACGCTGACCACGGACCACTCAAATGACATCTATACGAAAACAAGTGTAACTAAATTACTATGGTTCAAATTCTTCCCTGTAGGGGGAGAGCACCTAAATCTCTGTAAAGGGAAAACATGGGCTTACAAAAAAATTATTATTACTATTATTATTATTATTATTATTATTATTATTATTATTATTATTACAATTATTATTATTATTTTTTTATTTAACCTATACAAAATTAACACTTTTGAAATTCATGTTAAAGCACAATTGAGGTTATGTAATAAGATGTTAATTATGTAATTTTTTATCTGGTAAGTCAGACGTCCTCAACTAAGTTGTTATACTTCTTCAAATTATTCTAATATGGAGGCCTTTCGTAAAAAATGTTTCATGTTCTGCGTTTTAACTGGGACTGTTGCAGTTAAAACGCAGAAGATGAAACATTTTTTCGAAAGGCCTCGACATTAGAGAATAACTTGAAGTTTAACAACTTAATTGGGGACGACCGACTTACCAGGTAAAAAATTATATAATTAACATCCTATACAAAATTATTTTAAGTTTTTTACACGCTTTATATTAACTTGGCCTGTATCTATCTATGTAACTGAATCTAACGCGATTTTCGCCCACTTAAAATCATTGGATCGACTTGAAACTTTGTATACTTGTAAAATATCCGTGCAAATACAATAATTTCATATTTTGTTTCTAAAATCATGGTCAGAATCATCAGAAAATAAAAAAAAAGTGTCTTTGTAGCTATGTAACGGAATTTTTGAGCACCATATTCGCTCATTTAGAAACATTGGATCGACTTGAAACTTTGTATACGTGTAAAGGACCCGTGACAACACAATAAATTCATATTTATTTTCTAAAATCCTGGCCAGAATCATCAGAAATAAAAAAAAGTGTCTTTGTATCTATGTAACGGAAATTTGAACACGATTTTCACCCACTTAGAAACATTGGATCGACTTGAAACTTTGTGTACTTGTAAAGGATCCGTGACAATACAATAATTTCATATTTTGTTTCTAAAATCCTGGCCAGAATCATCAGAAAATAAAAAAAAATGAAAACTGGTATAATAGGTTGCGGACTTGTCGACTTTTTAGTCAATCGTTGTAACAGCTCAGATGGTAGAACGGTGAACTCTAATGGTATATAATTTCAGTAATCCATAGGTCGCTGGTTCAAATCCGGCTGGGAGTTTTTTTTAGAAGAGTATTACTTTTAGCTCATACTACAATAGTATCGGATTTAAAGATATTTACATTTTTATGTCATTCTGTAAAATATTAAAACTAAAAAATAAAAAATAAATAACAGTTTTAAAATACTAAAAAAACACGCTTTAATAGAAAACCGAACTAAAAAATTGAGAAATAATTTTAATTCCCAACACGCTTGGGATAAATAATTTTACCATCAAAAGCGTGGGGTGCTTTTTTATGATTTTTACATTTTCTTCTTAGAGACTTTACTTTTACCAATATCTGTTTATTATCAAATATATTAATTGGTAAACAGCACCCCACGCTTTTGATGGTAAAATTATTTATCCCAAGCGTGTTGGAAATTAAAATTATTTTTCAATTTTTTAGTTCGGTTTTCTAATAAAGCGTGTTTTTTTTAGTTTTTTAAAAGTATTATTTATTTTTCTATATATACGTTAGTTACAGAGTGCAGTACCAAAGGATATGTTTATTTTTGCATTTCTGTTATTGAGCGCTAAAGTAGAAAGTTAACAAAGTATCTGTATTCTTATTTTACAAAACATTCTCCAATAAAAATATTTATTGATGTTCTGTGAAATAAAAACTTAAAAAGAAAGTAGCTATTAACATTTTTATACATTATATTTCAATAATAACCATTCGTTTCATTTTTTTGTTTAAGGAATGCTCTATACTTTCAAAGTTTGATGGATTGTCATAGGAACACACAACAAATAATTTCGTATTTCAGTTTACTCTAAACTATGTTTTTGCACTTAAACCGTTAGTCCACGGAACCGCTCAATTATAACATTCTAAAGGTAAATATTGCTTATATTACACAGAATATCTGAGGTCAATCAGAAATCTGCAATTACTCATTTTGCAATTTCAAACCAATAAATTGCTTATAATAACAGCAATAGTATTGTTTACAAACTGCCTCGTATAAACGTAATTGCAGAGACCTTGTTATCAAACAGACGTGCTGTGCAACACATGGCTAGCGCATGCTGCTACATTCTCCACTCCTCTTCCTTCCCGCATCATGTCATTTCATGTTAGGTGAAATAGTCTGTGTAGCAAACCAGAGGTGTTTAACATATGTGATTGTGGCGGTCACGCTCAGGTACTTCCTCATGACTCCGACCGAGCCTGTGCCTCAACTTAGGATAGAATAAGGCCTAAGAGAGTATTTAATCCAAATAAATTGTGTCATGAGTGGTGAGTGTGGAAGCAGGAACACTGTAGAGTCGAGACGGGTGATACATTGAACAAACATCAAGTTGGCTGCGTCTTAAAACACGGACATATGTTTACTTAATAATCTAATCTAAAATATGTGTTAGATTTTCAATAGCAAATAAATAAAACGCAATTTTATTTGATCGTGAAGAAGAACCAATTTCGTCTGCAAAGCTTATAACTAACTAATACACTGGCACTATCGAACCCGTAGGTTCATGACCGCGCTTGACATACATCCCTATCCTGACAATCACACTACTTATCTCATGTCATGGTTAATGTTAATCTCCCACCTCAGTCTTGATCTAACAGCCGGATGTTTTCTCTCTAGTTTTCCAGCAAGAAGCTTCCATGTCCTGTCCATTGCAGTCTACGAGACTTAACTGTTCTTATTATATCTGGCTTCCGAAGACCACGTAGTATTTCCCTTTCGGTCTGTTGAGGGCTGCTTCTATCTCATATAATAATGCGGATGCTGCTTGCAGAGTGGATTTTCTTTTCCTAAATCCGAATTGGTTATCTGGGATGTTTAATTTTGTGATGTCCATCAATCTGTTTGTAAGTATCTTCATCTTTATGAAGATTTCCTATTTCCTATAAGAGATTCCGTGTCCCTTTTTACTTCCCATTTGTGCCACATGTCCTCTTCGAGACTTAGGCCTATATCTGCCTTCCTATAGATATCATGTAGCCTACACTTCTGCATTCACTTGTCTATTCTTGTTTCTTTGGCCCTTTTTTCTCAAATATTAATAATTTTTTGTTAAAGTAAGAGTCATATTTCGCATTTATACAATATAACTGGAAGAAGAAAATTCTATATATTCTAATTTATCATTTCTTAAAGAGGTTGGGACCACAAGAGGCCCTGTAATGCACAATAGCATGAATTGATGCTGTGTTCAATCTGTTCTGCACTTCGTTCCTGTTTGTAATATTATTGTTCCTGGCTACCCCTAAATTCAGCCACTCTTTCAGAATATCCTAATTTTCATTCGCCCTCAATTTCCACTACAGCCTGTAATGCATTTCTATGTGTAAACCTATATTTAGTTTTAATGATGTTTACTTCAAGTCTCCATTTCTTAACGTTACTCAATAGAATATCTATCACCTACTACGTCATCATACCAACAGCTTGTTTCAATATAAATAGAACTTGCTTTTGTTTTAGACGTGTCTCTGCTCAGCTGGTCAGTGAAGGGAGATGTGATGAATAAACAAAAATGGACTCCTCTATAAGGTTATAAATGCAAACAAAACACAACGAAACTCTTATTTAGCATCGTAGAGTTTATATTTTTGTTATCTCTGATCGAGTCGCATTGCCTCTTCCCACGCGCTACGCATAGAGATGCTGTTTACCTATCTAAGTTCTTAAAGGATATCAAAAGTGTTGTTTGAAAAGTGAAATTGAGCACAACAACAGTGAACTAACAACAAGTTTAGATCTCGTTTCTTTTGTTTGTTTCAGGAAGTTTCAATTGTCTCTATATTCTTACGTCTTTTGTCGTCATTTAATGTTCTCTTTATAGCACACACTTTGCTTAAATCTTATCTTGAAATTACAAAAAGGCATATACCGTTATCAAAAATAAGGATAGAATTTTATAAAAAGTAAATGGACAGTTGCTGAAAAATGAAGAAAACTTTGAATAAGTGTAATAACCAAGAACAATAATTACAAAAAGGAATGAGGAGCACAAATAAATTAAACACAGGTTCAATTGTGGAAATTAATTATATTTTGAATCTGATGAACTCTTGTCGCCCCAACTTCTCTCGAAAAATACATAAAACTGTTATTCTCCCAGTTGGACTTTTACTTTAAGAGACGAGAAAAGATTACGAGTATTTGACATTAAAGTTCTTAGGACAAATTTGGACTAAAGAGAGATGAACAAACAGGCGAATAGAGAAGACTGCATATGATCTATACTACAGCGTGCGCAATAATTCTTGAATTAAATAAAGTCAACTATAGTAAACGTGCTGTATTCATTGCCCGTGTATAGCCTAAGTTTCTTATTTATTACTCAAATAAAAAAGGCTTAAAATTGAAAACTCTGAATCCAATCTAACTTCTGAAATATCCAAATAAAGCAAATATAAAAGTGTATTAAAATGTCTTATGTAAATTAATAGATTTTAAAATTTTCTTTCGATTGACGTCAAATCAATTCTTAGAAATAGGTTATATAATATACGTGTATGTTTGATAAACTATGTTAACCACACAGGTAGCTACTTGACCAAGGTTTTTAAACAGAAATTGAATTAGTTGTTGACGGCTGATGTGCTTATTCGAATATTTTTAATTAAAATATCTTATGTATTTTTACATTATTTACATGTTTTAACTTATTTACATGGCGCATGGTCATTTCTATTCAAACTATATATTCATAATGAAAATATGGTCTCAGGTCGCTCCGGAGCAGGGTTCGATCCCCTGTCGGAACAAGATTCCAGGGTAATTGATTTTTTCAGGGTTTTCCTCAAATGTCAGGAAACGTTAAGGCACAAACAGTTCCTGAACATCATCTGATCTTCACCACGTTTAGTGTGTTGTCTCGTGTGTGTACCCCGTTGGGTCGTGCGCCTGCAAGGAGACAGGTTAAATGTAATACAACTAACAATGGACAAAATGTATTCACGTAGACTTTCACGGCCGGAGTTGCTATGATGATCTTGAAGAAGATTTTCGGGCTGTAGGCCGTGGTCGTGAGGCTTGTAGTTCCCCGACGTTTCACCAGAGACTGTCTCAAGACAACCCTTGAGGATGCCAGACGCAGTCTCTGGCGAAACGTCGGGGAACTACAAGCCTCACGACCACGGCCTACAGTCCGAAAATCTTCTTCAAGATCATCACAATGGACAAAATGATTATAAACAAGAATAGGACGAGTTATTTTTATAATTAAGGTTAAAACTGAAGTTTACAGCATTTTGAAAATATATTTAAAAGTAACACAGTTCACAAAAGGCAGACCTGGGTGCGAATAGTTCCACTTATTCTTCATACCAACATAAATACAAATAAAAAAAATATTTTTTTTATTTTTCCAATAGGCCGTAATTATCATCCTTATGCAGGCACAACACAGACTGAGCAGGTCCATAAGCTCATTATTTAATCGATTCTAAGTTGAACGGAAGCTCTTTTACACGTCAACAATTGAGCTGTGAACTTAACTTGTGGACAGCGTTGTAAGTAAATGAGTAGAAAAAGTACCAACTTAGGCAACGTAAAAAAATATGATATATAAGTAATTTTAGAAGGTAAAATATGCCACACTTAATGAAATGGAGAAGGACCGATATTTAGACATGTAATTGTCATTGGAAGCTTGGACGATAAGCCTAGATAAAATAAACATTGTCAGAATCAACACACAAAAGCACTCGCCGAACTCCTTTCATCATGTTACTAGTTGTTGTGCTGGTTATATGAGTGAAGAACAGTAGAGAATAGATTTTTTAGAATAGATTTATTTAGCCTGGTGGAGTTAAGGCCATGTGGCCTTCTCTTCCACTCACCAGAATAAGCATATGTTACATATGAATACAAAAAAAAATACAATAATAGTCATATTAAACAGGACAAACATATGTTACATATGAATACAAAAAAAATACAATAATAGTCATATTAAACAGGACAAACATATGTTACGTATGAATATAAAAAAAGTTACAATAATAGTCGTTGAACAATTAATTATCTGTCATATTGAATAATAATGAAATGAATGTCTAATAATAGAATGAAAGTAAATACAATTAAAATTAAATTAATGATACAATGAATAAAAAAAGGAATAACAGCTCGAATCTACTATACATAAAAAGAAAAGAAAAAAAATACAAAGAAAGTAATAAACTACAATGAATTTATCTATGCTTTCTATACAAGGCATTAGGTAAATATATTAACAAATCCTAAGTCTATTTTTCTTAAAAAGTAATATTAGTGAGTTGTATCTGTTAGTGATTTTATTTTCAATTTCTTTCTGAAAGATGGTAAAGTTTGGCAGTCTCTGACATAGGGTGGAAGTGAATTCCATGTTCTAGCTAGAGAAACTGTAAAAGGTTTCGAATAATAGGTAGTATGATGAGGAGGGATATAAAGGACACTGTGCTCAAGGGATCGGGTATCTAAGTTATGTGTATCAGAGAGTTTAGTGAAACGGTGTGATAAATAATAAGGTAATGATGTGTGTAATATGTTATAGAGAAGGCATAGGGAATGGATGGTTCTACGATCTTGAAGACGAAGCCATGACATTGTTCCAGGGATGGTGTAACGTGATCAAATCTACGTATACCACAAATAAAACGTATGCAAGAATTGTGAACACGTTGAAGTCTTTGGGTAACAACAGTATTTAGGTCAGTAAAAAGAGTATCACAGTAATCAAAATGGGGCATTGCAAGTGTTTCTACTAACATTTTTCTTAGAGAAAACGGTAAACAATTTCTTATACGATTTAATGAGTGTATTATTGAGAAGATAGTTTTGCAAATGTTATTTATTTGTTTATTCCAAATTAAATGTTTATCCATAAACACTCCTAGATTTTTTACTGTCTCACTATAAGGGATCTGAACCCCATTAAGTGACACATGTAATACTGCATTTGTGTTAATTGAGGATAATAATCTCTGATGGCCCATAATGATTGCTTGTGTCTTTCTAGGATTTAATTGAAGTCCATATTTCTCTGTCCACGCCGTTAGCGAGTCAAGGTCCTCATTAATTTTGGTTGCCGCGTCATTTAAAGAATATTTGTCTGAGTGAAGGTAGATCTGCATGTCGTCCGCAAATAAATGATGTTTGCAATGTTTTAGGGAGTCAGATATGTCTTTTATATAGATTGAAAAAAGCAATGGGCCGAGCACCGAGCCCTGTGGAACTCCAGCTTTACGGTAGGTCCAAGAAGAGCGTAATGTAGAATTTCCTACAACATATTGCTGGCACTCACGAAGGTAGGAGTTGAACCATTGCGTGACACTGTCAGAATGTGAGAGGTTTTTTAGTTTAAGCAACAATAAGTCCAAGTCTAGCGTGTCAAATGCTTTACTAAAGTCAAGTAGTGTGAGAATAGTACGTTTTCGATTATCAGATGCTTCTCGTATGTCTTCACATATATTTAGTAGAGCAGTATTTGTATTGTGTCCTCTCCTGAAGCCTGATTGGTATTGATCTAAAAGATCGTGTTCAGTTAGGTAGTCAGTCAGTTTTTTATGGACTAATCGTTCCAAAGCTTTTGAAAGGGTAGGTAAAATACTAATGGGTCGAAAATCGTTAGGAGTTAAGGGAGTTTTTACTTTCGGGAGTGGGCATACAATTGCTTGCTTCCATATAATGTGGGATATATAGAGGTTTGTAGTGAGGAGTTGAAAACATGAGTTATGGTAGGTAGTATAACGTCGATTATTTTGTTAAGTACAGTGATATTTATACGGTCAGTACCTTCTGCTTTTGTTTTTATTCGTTTGAGAGCTTTCTTTATGTCATTTTCTGTAAGATATGAAAAATGGAAATGTTCTCTGTCTGGTGGATTTGTCAATAGTAGTTCACTTATTGTATGTGTTTTGTCTTTAGGAGTAAAGAATGTGCTTGTAAAATGGTTATTAAGTGTGTTCAGGGAAAGAGGTAGTTTTTCTACCTGTGTGTCTTTCCTTCCTACACCCATTTTATTCAGATTTGGATAACCAAGTATTACGTTTCTCAATAGAAAACATCTTTCTTTTTGGAATTCGTTATACGTGTTCAGAACTTGTTTTCTTCTTTTTCCATGGTGCGATAGGCCTTGAAGGCCGTTGGCGTACCAGTCAGCTGACGGCCTCACATCCAAACATGTAAATCGCAGAAGCAGGTGAACATGCAGCCAGTGTGTGGGTGACATGTGGTCAGCATGTCGGGTCCCACAGCCGTTATAACTGGATTTCTCAACGTACAGATGTTACTTAATGCCTCACGATGCTGAGTGCACCGGTCCCATATTGGCCGAAATTCCATGACAAAATGTCTTACCCATCGGGTACTCGAACCAGCCAAGTCCCTGGCTATTCACCAGGGCATCTTACCTTAAACCACTCGGCGGGGCTGTTTACTTGTGTTGAAGCATCTAATAATGGACACTAGTGGGGTCTATAAGGGGCGAGAGTCAAGAATATTCTCAATAAAAATTCTAATAAAATATTTCTCTATAACACACAAGTGTGAAGCTAAAATTGTTACGCACAATATGGGCCTATTTTAAATACAAATATAAGCTAAAATAAACTAAGCAAATGCAATTTCCAAGCGCAGTTGCTCCAAACATAAGGTAGTCGTTATGCCAATTGATAAGTTATGGGAACATTCAGACTGTAACCTATAATTCAAGTATCAAATCTATGTAATTTAACAATCTACCCTTCAAAAGGACGTAAAGACATAATCTATATATTTGTTTATCTGTTTGAACGAGCCAGCAGTCCAGTGTCAGCTGTACCTCTTCCGATTGTAATGTAAACAAACCAGATGTATAACTGCATTTCCATTCGTCGAACAGTGGTTTTAACTTTAAGCATGTGTTTAATTAAATGAGAAAACAGTAAAATTAATGTACACTACAGTTTATTAGATAATCTGGTGCCCCATAAGGATAAGTTTGCAATTCTGTTTCAAAAATGACTAATGCAAGTTTTAATGGTATATACAGAGATATTTTAAAATAAATTTAGATGTTCCTTCAACTTAAGGGATTTGTCGCATTTTTTAAAAATAAACACGTGTATATTTTCCTCGGGTAATCATTCACATACTACAATTTTAAATTGGCGCTTTTCTTTTCTTTCTACTTTTATTATTTCAATACATGCAGTTGGACTCTTGGCATAGAATCTCCTAATGATTCTCAAAATGGGGCCATTTTCATGAAACTAATTAGAGGTGATCGTTGGTTTGAAAATGATACTGGACATTAAAAATAATGATACTTCCATTTCCCTAACTTAATAATTTACTTAACTGATACGATGCACCAGACAAAAATAATAAAATTGAGGTTAGGGGGAGTTACTTCTTACAGAAAGACTCGGACACTTGGAAGTCAAAACAAACTGGGAAGTAAAGTTAGTTAAACAATTCTGTAATTATAACACATTAACAATATTTAGTTAAAACTTTCATCAGGATATATTCTAGGGAAGTCACGCGCCGTTAAAGGCAAGATGCCTTGATACAGAGTCACGGGGCTAGCGCTGGTTCGCGTACCCATGGGAGGAGACATTTTGTCATGGAATTTCGATCAGTATGGGACTGGTGACCACCCAGCATCGTGAGGAATTTGGGTAGCTATAATAAGTAGCACCTCTGTATTGAAAAAAAATATAACGGCTGTGCGGCCCTACATGCCGAGCAGTTTTAACCTCTACACCAGGCTCGATTATTGTGATTAACACATGTTGATGTGAGGCCAGCAGCCGGCTGGAAGGCTAAGGGCCTGAATTCTAAGCCTACAGTGAAGAAGGCATATAACTCAATAAGCTTTTAGTATATGTTGATCCTATAGGCGATAGCGAGGCACAATGCACTGAGTAACATCAATATATGGTCACACGTCGAACTACATATACTGGAAATGGACAGTAATAACAAATTGTGGAGATTCTGAAGTACTGACTGAATTCAAAATTTCTAGGAACAATAATAATTACAAATACACAAATAATGGAAAAACTGCACATAAACAAGCGTGAAATATTTTCAAAGTCCTATAGAGCAACAGTGCGCATGCGCCACAGTTCATAGAGCCAGCGATAACCCACAATCGAACCACATATCGATTATCATTCTCGATTACTATCAGTCGGTATGAAATTTAAATGACCAATATTTGCAATGAATCCCCAAATCTATGTTAAAAAATATATTAATAATATTGCAATTACCAAACGTTTAATAAAAATGGGTGTACACTTACTTATCACTCCCTAACGCTGATCCAACTAGCGATAACCCAAACCGCGATAGAAAAATCATAGGCTAAGTAATATACTCTGTGGAGAAAATAGCAGTTAGCATCACAATATTGTCTAACAGTGCCATAATACTGTGATTTGCGTATTTAAATAAATACTTTAAAATTTCTAATGGTGTTATAAAAATTGTATGAAAAAGTTTAAAATATTATATAATTTAGTAAATACAGAAGAAGAGTTTAAGTTTACAACAATATAACTGAAAAATCTATGTAACGGAATCTTTCAACACAATATTCACCCACTTAAAACCATTGGATCGACTTTACACTTTGTATACTTGAAAAGGACCCGTGACAATACAATAATTTCATTTTTATAAAACCCAGGCCAGAATCATCAGAAAAAAGTGTCTTTGTATCTATGTAACAGAATCTTTGAACACGATTTTCACCCACTTAGAAACATAGGATTGACTTGAAATGTTAAGGGCACCCACCTCAATGCCTGTAATGGTTTCAGGCAAGCATTCTTGGTCTATCGTTTCTAGATCATCCCAAAGATCTCTTCCTTTGAGGTCAGTATTGAAGCATGACATAATATACATATATATGTGTA
Organism: Diploptera punctata; assembly: GCA_030220185.1. Taxonomy (NCBI): domain Eukaryota; kingdom Metazoa; phylum Arthropoda; class Insecta; order Blattodea; family Blaberidae; genus Diploptera; species Diploptera punctata. The sequence goes on from JASPKZ010008769.1 coordinate 42,910, forward strand.
ATCATTCATGTTAAAGAAAAAATATGTTAACAGTTCTCAGTACGTTGTTTGAGTTTCATGTTTCATAACATCGTCTTCCAATATCAGCTTGTATCAGCCATAGTGCTTGTATTTTGTTTCTTTCCGAGACCTACAAAACGCAACAAACACGCCAATCTACAGATGAGTTTCAAGTATATTAAAGTTAGTGACTGTACTACTAGCAGTTAAAGTCTGTTTGAACAATAAACAAATAAACATTAATAACTTGTTAAAACAAACAAATGTTTCTAAGTTCTCATTTTCAATAAGCATGTCATGCAAATGATATCACACAGCAAATAAGGATTTACTCTCTCAACTAAAACAACACAGTTATTTAAAAAAAATATATTTGAAGTTAAAATTAGATCTGTAATACTTTAAGAATTTGAAAACACGCTCAAAATAAGATTAATGGAAAATGTATCTACATTATTTCCTCTCATCACGAAACAATTTCGAGAATTATTCTGTAAATATTATGTAACATATAAAGTTAATGTTTATAAAACTAACACATTATCAGCTCTATGCCCGTCTTAACTCCCACATTCCTCAGCAAACCGCAAGAAGTAAAACGGTAATATACTAAACCTCATAGCGTCATGTTTAAAATTACCGAAACTTCAAAAAACAGTGACAATGGTTCGTTACAATGAATGTTAAATATCGTTCACTAGGTAGTTCAAATGAACGGGTTCTTATGTCGTCCATGCAATGTTTCTGCATAATTACCCTCTTTGAGATTGAATGACCTTGATAGCGGTGGGAGATTTCTGTTTTTCAAGACCAGAAATATCATAGCTATTAACAAACTGGACAAACAAACTTTGGACGAAAACCATACAAAGAAGCAATAATCAATCATGGCCGAAGTTTGTCTTTCCAATATCAGAAATGGTGGAAAAGAGATCAACTGATAGAAGCTACATATTAGCCACAGAGGAGGTGTCATTTCTACAGGACAAAATCTAAAACAAGTACTTACTGATCCTCCAAGTTGGAGTTTGGTAGTTAGGCCAGTCTCCGTAAACATTTCCTACAAAAGAAAGACAAATATTATGTATAGTCGAGAAAAACATAGTTGAAAGCCAAATCAATAAATCAGTGTTATGATATTATTTATATTTCACGATAAACTTACTTCTTAAAAGCCAAGATCATTAGCATCTCAATACAAATAAAAATGCTCAAAAGTCTCGTTTTTCAAGCTTGATGTTCTTTTGAGTGTCGTAAATCTAGAAAGAGAACCAAATTCTTTGGTTCGCTTCCGAAGGAACCTAGATTAAGGATTTTTATGCCCTGAAAATTCAGACTAGCTGCCGTGTTTGAACCCATGCATTTTGAAATCCAGGAGCAAGTATGTTAACCACTATTCCAGCAGTATCGATTACAGCACATTAGATGGGGAAGAGAAAGAGAGAGAGAGAGAGAGAGAGAGAGAGAGAGAGAGAGAGAGAGAGAGAGAGAGAGAGAGAGAGAGAGAGAGAGAGAGAGAGGAAAATACATGTGCTATAATTGTATGCGTATTACATGTATTTTGTCAAATTATTATCTAATATTACAATAATGTCACTTCTTTAAAGTTATCTTTGCCATTATGTATGTTATAATAATAGATGTTATTGTAACCAATGGCAATGTACGACGATCGTGTTCATCTGTTCAATTGTTATCGAGGTTCCTATGTTTTTACATTGTAATACATGATATTGGTCGCAGTGCGAACTACATTATGGATATTTAAACGGAGAAAACTATGTTTTGTAAGGAGTTACTGGTCCAAGTTAATTTTAGTTACCTTATTTACTAATAGGTGCAATGGATGGCATGCGATGAACACACCGACCCAATGAGACATCTAACAGGCAACTGAGGTATTATTAGGCTGTTGAAGTCAGTACATTTTGCTTAGAGGCCTCTTTATTCAGGCCTAAGGATCTTATACGACCCTGAAAATACTTCTGACTCGGGACCCACAGTTAAGAAAGAGTCTCTCCTGGATGACATGTTCCTTGAATTTTTCCGTCCTAAAATATCCATCGACCCCGGCCGGGTTTGAACCCGCGACACTCGGAACCAGAGGCAAGGAGCATAACCACTAGTCCACCGCATCAAAACTATATATAGTAACCATTTAAATTTATAAGGGCTATATTCCCCTAAGGCACAATTAGCACATTTATTAAAAGAAGATTGATTTCATAAAAATTTGGACAAAATGCGCCGACACGAATGATACAATAACCGTAACGTTACCAAGCAACGTCACTAAATATCTTCTTCTTCTTCCTTCCAAGTATTAGGCCAAGGCCTGTTACGATCCTATAGAAAATTTTCCCTCCAGCGTTTGAGGAAAATTCTCGTATAAGACTTGAAAGCATAATAATAGTCCCTTCGATTGGTTGCTGGCCAAAGGAAGGCAGGACCAGTGATGGGCTGCCATCTTATAGCCTCTGGTCAGGCTTTTCTGGAAAAGAAAAGAAAATAAAGGAAAGAAGAAATGGAAGAAAGGAAAGACTCCCTAGCCCTCGGATGCCCTAATAGCATTGGCGTCAAAAAACAAGGTTAACCAAGAGAGGTTAGATAGTAAAGTTAAAAGAGTGCAAAACACAAGTAAGTGGAAGAAATGTTTTGCACAGCTTGGGCACCTTGTGGTCGCCATCCACATATCCCCTAGATGAGGACCCTGAAATAGAAAATTATGGTTTTAAATGATTAATTAAATATTAATATTTTACAGATTGGATTCAAAACAGTTTAACCTGTGTAACTGAGATTTACAGACATCGCTTCCTCTATCAGGTAAATATTAAATACATTTTCAAATATATCATTTATCATAGTTTAAATTCTCGTTATTATCATATATCGTGATGTGTATAAGGCATGTTAATTGAAATTATACAAAATATTACTCTCAAATTACAAATAATCTATTAATATAATTTCACATAATATTGTGTTATACTGTTTTTATTAAGGTTCTGCATTCCTTAACCCATAAAAACTTCTTGGCACGAGAGAGATCTACCAACTGTCTAACCACTTAGAACTATTATATTTTTTTCAGAGGAAGTCTATAATATAGATGGTATATGGGTAACATGTGGTGAGCCTACCGATCTTACAATATTTATAGCTAGTTCACTGAAACTGGTGCCGTTATATTTTAGAGTTACCAAAATTCCTCATGATGCTGCCTGGGCAAAATTCCGTAAGAAAAATTGTCCTCATAGTAAATCAAACTAACTCACGTTTGGTAGCTCCGCGCCAAGACATGATGCTACAATCCCATCCATTCTCAATATTCTATATTATTAATTATATGAACATTTCCAGATAAATTATTTTCTTCCGTCTATTGATTTTTTATTTATAAACTCCAGGTTATGTGATTATTTAGGATATTCATGTTTTAATATAATTATATTTCCATTAGTAATTATATCTTTGTTGATTTCTACCGTTTTTTCTTGCCATAAATTTCAATTCAGGATTTATTCAAACTCATCACATACATTTCGTTCATTCGACCCTGTGACGTAGCGTCAGACGCAATTTGTCGTTCACAGACTTCTATAAATATAGGTGCTTCATCTCAGCCCTCATCCCAACCCCATGTTGGACACGAGTTGAGGATATTATATAATGATAATTATAATCTTTATCAGGTTAGACTACTGCTTAATGTTTATTATTTTGTCCTCAGAATTTAAAATTGTACATTGTTAAGTTAGGTGCCTACGTGTTTAGAGATCAACAAAATCTAATTTAAAATAAGAGTTAACAAAACAATTAAATTTCACAACACGTTACTCGGTAGGATCCAGTGACTGCTGGGAATATCGAACATAAGAATTACATTATTTTTCTAAAATGTTGCACAGAGAGTGAAATGCTCGAAGCAGACCATGAAGATGTTCACTTGTCCATCCTGTCTTTGAATATTCGTACCTGGCCGAAGGTGGTGCATCTTTGTTTAACAGAGAGAACAAAATATTTCGTTGGAATACCTACATCAGGGGAATGAAACTGCCAGAAGCACTCATGGCACAAATAACTAACATTTTTCCATAGTTTTCGATTAGTAACATAGCTCATACGTTCTGGTCTCATTTACTGTAAGAAGAGATGTGGAATTCTTGACGTTGATATCCAGTTTACGCACATTGCATATAAATATAACTGACAATGCATATTGGCAAATGGACAACTTCACTCTAAGAGAAACTCAGGAACCTATTAAAATTAATAGCCTAGGGATTCATTTTAAGGGAGGAAAGGAGATTACAAGTATTTGAGAATAAAGTTCTTAGGAGAATTTTTGGACCAAAGAGAGATGAACAGACAGGTGAATGGAGAAGATGGTGAATATGATTTAAAGAAAATTATTGCTCCTTCTACTTTAACTACATAACAATGAACTACATGGTCTTTAAAGGAATCCAGATATAATTACATGTGGCACGAATAGGGAATGAAATATGTGCATGGAAGCTTCTTGTAGGGATACCAGAGGGAAAACGCCCAGTTGGTAGACCAAGAATGAGGTGGGAGAATAACATTAACTATGATTTGAGGTAAGTAGATTATACAGGGAATGATTGGAAAACTTTGGCTCAAGATAGGGACATATGGAGAGCTTATGTCCGCGCGGCTATAAACCTACGGGTTCGATAGTGCCAGTAAGTGAGTTAGTAAGTTAGCCTAGGGCTTCCTAAAACTTATAAATCGACTTTTATATAAAACTCCATGCAGCTAATCTTTCCCACCACTTTTCTTTTAATAGTTAAAATAAAGATTGATTCCGTTTTCCTGCGCACACTCGTAAGCCAATTCACGCAATTGTGTCGGACTCAAACCACAGACCATATTAGCTAGAAGCTTAACTTGGTTACAGTATTTATTGTGGTGTAATCTTATGAACAACTTTTTAATATGAAGTTCATGTGGTGGAATGATGATCACCAGGGGGAGGGAGGGGGGTAATACCAGTCACCTTGTCACAAATGTTTAACCTAACTTGACAGTCACATGCTCATTTAATAACTGACAGTTATCCACAATATTGCTACAACCGTGTTGTTTTGTGTTCCAGCAACATGTGTAACTGAAAGTAACATCCACGTACCAGACAGAAATGTGCACTTATATCAAGTATTTAAACAACAATATTGCTGAAAGCCAGAATCACAAAACATACACTTTCAAATGTTTCAGATACTATAATCACAATGACTTCCGGAAATGTTCACAGTAGTTTCCTTAATCTGGAGTTAGAGAGCAGCACTTATTACGAGATAGTATAGCCTATAGGCCTACCATACTATTTAAAATAATCCACTGACCGCCAATTCCCGGTATTCCCATATATTATATTCCCAATGTCATATTATCTAATATTATAACTTAATGCCATTTTTTTAAGATAACCCTGTGCTTATGAATATTTAAACTAGAGATTGCACGAGAAAACTAGATGTAATTTGATATTTAAATCAATATAGGGGCTTCGCGCTATAAATTAGACGTAATATTATTTAAAATTGTACGAAAATATTGGAAAGGGCGTATAGAAAGATTGGAAGACAATTGACTTTGCAAAAAGAGCTAAATAAGATAGACCAATTTACGGGAGAAGGACAAGAGGAAGAGCTGCCAAGAGATGGATAGAGAGTGAATGCTGAACATCCAATACGTCTTCCACTGAGGAGTGATTTTGGAAATAAACAAGACGAAAATCCTACAAATTATGAAGAAGAAGAAGAGATTAATTAAAATGTGAACTTAATAACACTTCTGTATAAAATGGGTTTTGTTGCACAGCGATAACAAACATTGTGACGTAACAACTATAAGGTTACGAAGCAACGCCACTGAATGTAAAACTGAAAAAAAAAAATCACTTAAAAAGGAAGTGAATAAAATATTAATATTTGACAGATCAAATACAAAATAGTTAAATCTCTCAATTTACATAATTGAAGTTTTTGGAAGATCAATAGACAACAATTTCTCTATCAGGTAGTTATTAAATACTTGTTCAAATATCATATTTACATTCGTTTAAATGCTTATTGTTTGGTGATGTAGTGTATATACTGTATAACTTATTCGTCATTATAACAATTTCTCTTTAATGTTACAAATATTCAATTTTACATCACTTTACATAACACTTTGTTATTGTTTTAAACTAAATTAAACACCATGGTGTATGGCACTTAGACTACCAGGCCAACAGGGCGCAGGCGATAATCAAAAGAGTACATGTGTGACGAGTGGTCATCCTGCCGAGTCCCTCAGCTGTTAGAGTCGCTACTGATTACAGCTTCCCAAATTTCCAACGATTCTGCGTGGGTATCGTCCTCATACTGGCTCAAATATCATGAGAAAATGTCTTGCCCATCGGGAATTGGTCAAGCGCATATCCCATTTATCTGAACCAAACCATGATGCCGTAGAGAGTTGAAATTATTATTTTATGGACATTTGTTATGATTTTTCCTTTTCTTTCTTTATGAACTCCAGATTATCTATTTGTTTGAAATATCGATTTTATTAATATATTTTTCCTTTGATGCTTCTCTGTATTTTTTAAATTAATACACATCGCTTGTTTGACCTCAGACTTCAAACTATGTATTTTTATGTTATTAATTTAGATATTGCAACATCATTTTTCAGGTGTAATTTAAGATAAATTTAAACAAAATAATTACATTTTCAAAAAATGTCTTCTGTCTTGTTGAAAAAAGGTAAGGTTTAAAGACATAAACGTATTTGCCGATCTATTTTGGGGAGACGCAAACAACCCGACTTATCTCACGGTTAATTGTTTTAAAAAGTAATAAAGTTAGTTATGATGGTCCCAGGGTCATCATAAAGCACAGTATAAATAACACATAAGTCTGTCCACATATAAGCTAGAGAGAGGAGCAGTTTAATTAAATACAAACCTAACAAACACAACACTAGGCATTGTATAACGTTGATATTAGTGGAGATGACTGAATGTTTCAAAACCAAAAGTAGCAAATCTATTGGCAAGCGTCCATTATTAGACAAACCTTGGGCGAGAAACCAAACAAGTTGTCTGAGGAAGAGAATGTCAACCAGCACCAATTGGGAAGAGAAAGTTTGGCTCTTTGAAGGAAGATATGGTATAACAGAGATCAATTGGTAGGAGGAACAGCTTAACCGCAAAAGAAATCCTGGTCCTCTAATTTACGAGTTGACTGTTAGCCCGTCTCCATACAAAACTCGTAAGAAAACGAACTAGCCTACATAAAGTCGGTAAAAATATAGTTGAGAAGGATAAACTAATTGTTCGATCTGAGTTATAATATTATTTTAAACTGAATGACTCTCTTCAACAAACAAGATTGTTAGCATCGCAATTCAAATTTTGGCGCGAAAGGACCAAATTTAATTATGATCAAAGGCTTGAAGATCTTTTACTTGCCGTACATCAAGACAGGAGACTCGCATCTTCAGATCGCTTCCAAATCAACCCATAACATTGACTTACACACACTGAAAAATCCAGAGAACCCACCTGGGTTTGATATCGTAAAGTTTTGTCACCAGAGGCGAGCGTGGATACAAGTAGTGCACCAAGATTGACTAGAGCACCTAAAAAGAAGAAGAATATAATAAATATTTCCTCTAATTTAATTGATGCTCTATGCTAATAAATCATTATTTAAATATAGTTATTTTAAAATATTTATATACTTAATGTAAACGGCGATGTTTGAAAACAAATCAGAAATGTTTGGTTATGTTTCATTTGTTCATCCACTGCTACTAGATTATATTATTTAATACCAAATAGGATCGCAATATTGTAAGAATGCACACCAGTGGAGAAAAAAATTTAACAGAACAAATTGTATATTATAACCAACATTAAAGGTTATTAATTAGTTTTTATGAAAAAAAAACCTCCGTAAAATCATTATTTAGAAACACAATTATTGAACACACAATTATCAAATGTGTAGTTGGAAGGAATCTGTTTGATATTTGCTATATTCAACGTATTTATTCGAGAGCCATCACTGCAAAATAATGCTCTGACCTGTTCAGAATATTAAAAAAGGAGGTGCTTTCTTTACTTTGGTAAACAGAATTCGATAAATAGCGAGGTTAAACACGACTGTTATTGATTGTAAAACAAAATTCATTGAAACGTGATTGGTCATTGACTCCCATTTGAACCATGAGCTAAATAGTCACCAACATTATATTATGTTTTTACTGTTGATTTGCCAATAAGATCAAATAAAGATATTTCTGATTCTGCAGATGATATTGCTGTCTTTGCATCGAATATGAATCATAATTGTGCTTACTACTCGATGCAAAGGCAGCTAATGGAATTAGAAACATGGCGCACTAATTGTAAACTAAAATAAACTCTACGTGTACCTTCACTAGAAAAAAACAGCATTAACAAAATCTCAAATTTAGTTTTATTTAATGAAAGTACTGAATATAGTTTCAAAGTTAACTATTTCTTCATATTTTTGGGTAGTAATTTAGAATGGAGTGCACATACAAAGTACACCACGCTAAAAATAGAACACGGCAGAAATCCCTGTGGTCACTGCTAATCACATTAGCAACAACACATTTATGATTTACAAGCAACTCATCAGGAGCTCAGCCACTTGCACGATACAAAAACTCTACTAAAACAACTCCAAATTAAAGGAAACAGAATTATCAGGAACATATTGCAAGCAGCTGATACATAACAAATAGTAAGATTAAACAAAACTTAAACCATAAAGATATAACAGAATTCGGGAGCTCAAGGTAGATGAGAAAAGAAAAAGATTGGTAAATATATTATTGATATCAAACAAAGGGAGAAGAATGTAGTGAAATGCATGTGGCCACAGAGTGACATATTCCAAGAATTAAAGCCAACTATTTTAAATGAACACGACTCCCGGGTTAAAGAGAGTTTTTGGTAAAAGGGTTGATTTTGCTGAAACAGTTTCCTGCTTCAGGTAAAAACTAATTTCGATAAAATGTTCAAGTGTTGCACGAAAAAATTACCTCAATCAAATGATGTCAATGAATACTTTTGACACTCACTATATATTATATACAACTGGACAGGCTTTTATTTTGTTTTGGACTGACATCCGTAGTACAAGATTAGACTTGGCAATAACTTAATTTACTGGGTTTAAAGTTCACTTGATTGACAGTTAGATTAGATTAGATTTATTTAGCCTGGTCGTGTTAAGGCCATGTGGCCTTCTCCTCCACTCACCAGGGCAAACATATATTACATCAGAATATAACAATCTCAATTAACTCTAATATTAATTACTAAATAAATATTTGATCAAAAAGATATCTATTATATTACGATCTATAATGCAACCAGTTAATGTTAGTTAAAATTAAGACCAAAACTAATAATAAAATATATACAAGCAAGACATATTATTTTGTCCCTGTCTAATGTATATAAAAAACAAAGAAAAATAATGAGATATAGAAAACAAATTTTACGATTATACAATATTTAAAACAAAATAAATGAAAATATTTGTTATTCTTAATATTATTTTCATAAATAATTTAATTTGTGAATTGTTAACAGAATACTATCAGTGAGGTGTTATAAGTTAGTTTGTTATTAAATAATATCTTTAGTTTGTTTTTTGAAGGATGTTATGGTTTGACAGTTCTCTGACATAGGGCGGATGGGAATTCCATGTTTTGGTAAGCGAGACCGTAAAAGATAATGAATAATGCACAGTGTGATGAGGAGGGATATAAAGGACAATGTGCTGATGGGATCGAGTGTCAAGATTTGTGTGTGTCAGTTAGTCTGATGAAGCGGCGTGATAAATAATTAGGCGAAGATATACTAACTAAACGAAATATCAAATCGCCTTAGGGTTATTTATGCTACAAGGTAGGCAACAGGCTTATTGACAGTCGAGGGCATTATTAATCCAAATTGTATATAAGTCGAAAGAAGAATTTTTTAAAATAATTTTCAAAATTGTTTGATACGTACAAACCTTTAGAGAAAGTAGAATTGATGAATAAGATTCGTTAAAATAAAACTTTAGGTTTAGATCAAATTATATAAAGTACCACAACGTTGATACAAACACTAACATGTCTTAAGGCGAAATAGGATTTATACATCTCCAATAATAATAAAAATATTACTTGACATAACTCTAACGTAACACGCTTTATATTAGCTTGACCTGTATCTGTCCACCGCTGTTCTGCCTTGTCACGCAGAGGGGCCGGGTTCGATCCCCGGTGAGGTTTTTATCGGGGTTTTTCCTCACTTGTAAGACAAATGTCAGGAAACGTTTAAGGCCCAAACGGTCCCCGAAATCTTATGGCCACCATCAACATCATCCTTCACAGGTGTGGAAAGCAACGGGAAGCTACCACACCTACTATTCCCTAGAAAAACTGCAAGCATAACATGAAAATGCTATGATTGCAGTGAAGGACCTGCCTTCGGGCAGAATTACTATGGATAGATCTGTATCTGTCTATGTAACATACCTGTATCTATGTAACGGAATCTTTGAACACGATTTTCACCCATTTAAAAACATAGGATCGACTTGAAACTTTGTATACTTGTAAGGGATCCATGACAATACGATAATTTCATAATTTTCTTCTAAAATCCTGGACAGAATCATCAGAAAATCAAAATAATAAAAACCGGTTAATAGGTTGCGGATTTAACGACTTTTTAGTCAATCGTTGTAAGAGCTCAGTTGGTAGAGCGGTAAACTGTAGTGGTAAATAATTTCAGTAATCCATAGGTCGCTGGTTCAAATCCGGCCCGGAGGGTTTTTTTTTAAAGTATTATGCAATTAAATTTTCATCGGATTCCGGTTTATGCCAATCAATTAAACTAACAATAAAAAAGTAAGTATTAGGTTAAAAAATTAAAACAACACGCTTTATTAGAAAACCAAGCTAAAAATGTAAATAATTTTAATTTCCAACACACTTAGGATAAAATTAAAGTGGTCAACAAACAAAAATCATCTCCAACACATCCAGAATAAAACTAGAGGTATCTAAAAAAATATATTTAACATCGAAAGCGTGGGGTGCTTTTTATGAGTTTTACGTTTTCTTCATAGATACTTTACATTTACCAATATCTGTTTATTATCAAATATATTCATTGATATAGAGCACCCTACGCTTTTGATGGTAACATTTTTTTGTAGATAACTCTAGTTTTATTCTAGATGTGTTGGAAATGATATTTTTGGTGATCACTTTAATTTTATCCCAAGCAAAATGACTGTTCATTTTTTAGTTCGGTTTTGTAATAAACCGTGTTGCTTTAGTTTTTTAACTTTTATTTATTCTTTCTTTACTCGAATCTATGTAGTAATCATCTCTATAATAATAATAATAATAATAATAATAATAATAATAGCTTTATTTTACCTGGCAGAGTTAAGGCCTTAAGGCCTTGTCTACCACTCAACCAGGTTTAAAAAAAAATACAAAAGAAAAGTCTTAAATCTAAATTACAATATATATATATATATATATATATATATATATAAACGATTACAAGTTATGAATACAATACAATTAATATTTATAATGTATTTTGATTTACTCTAAATTTAACGAATTAAATATATAATATGTACAAGATATATAAAAAACGAGGAAAAGATTAATGACATAGTATAAAATTAAATAAATAGAGAAAAATTAATTATTAGACAACAGGTAACTGTATAAGCGTGACTTAAAGGTGCCAAGTGTGCGGCAACCCCTGATATCTTGAGGAAGGAGATTCCAGGAGCGGGCGGAGGCTACTGTGAAGGAAGTAGAATAGGAGGAAGTGCTATGAAGAGGAAAGGAATTGTTAGCAGACTGCTATCTTGTGACCTAGTGTCAATATTGTGGTAGGAGGATAACTTCTCAAATCTGGACGCCAGGTAAGTAGGAATGTAGGAATTCAGAAGCTTGAAAAGTAGCGAAAGAGAGTGCAATTTACGTCTGTCAGTAAGACGGAGCCAAGAGAGGTTATAAAAGTGTTCGGAAATATGGTCATAACGCCGGATATTGAAAATGAATCGAACGCAAGCATTATGAACACGCTGCAGTCTCTGCGACAAAGCATAGTTTAGATCATTATATATAATGTCACAATAATCGAAGTGTGGTAACACAAGATTCTGCACTAGGATTTGTTTTAACGAAACTGGGAGAAAATTCTTTAAACGTCTAAGATAATGTAAGATGGAGAAAGTCTTTTTACATATGTGTTTCACTTGTGTTTGCCAGGTTAAATTTGCGTCTAGATGTAGTCCAAGATCTATTACTGAAGAAGAATAAGGGATAATTATATTATTTATAGTAATGTTTGGAAGTGTAGATATGTCAAAGGTTGTAAGCAGTCTTTGTTGCCCCATTAGAATTACTTGTGACTTGTTAGGATTTAGATTTAGACCGATACTTGAAGACCAGTTAAAGATGGATATGAGATCGTCATTCATTTTCATCAAGCTGTTATAGAGAGAATGAGGAGGTGAATGTAGGTAAATTTGGAGATCATCAGCATAGAGGTGATAACGGCAGTGCTTTAGTACAGTTGGCAAGTCATTTATGTAGATTGAGAAAAGAAGAGGTCCGAGAACACTGCCCTGGGGGACTTCAGCCGGCACGTTACGCCAAGACGAAGATCTAGAGTTTAATGAAACGTATTGTTGACGACCGTGCAGGTATGAGTCGAACCAGGATACAGCGCTGTCAGACAAATGTAGGTGCTTGAGCTTTATCATAAGTAAGTCGTGGTCTACTGTGTCAAAAGCTTTGCTGAAGTCAAGTAAGGTTAAAGGAGTCAATTGACGTCTGTCCACGGCTTCACGAATATCTTCGGTAATTTTTAGCAAAGCTGTGGTTGTGCTATGACCAGATCTAAAGCCGGATTGATAAGGATCAAGGAGGTGATTTTCTTGGAGATAATCAGTCATTTGCTTATGTACAATATATTCCAGGGCTTTAGATAATGTCGGAAGGATGCTAATCGGTCGGAAGTCGTTACAGTTAGTAGGTGTACTTATTTTTGGTATAGGCCGAACTCTAGACTGTTTCCATACAATAGGGAAGATAGAAGTTATAAGGGAAGCATTAAAAATATGAGTCACTGTGGGTAGTATAATGTCAATGATTTTATTTAGCATTAAAATGCTGATGTTATCTGTTCCTTGCGCATTGGATTTAATCCGCTTGAGTGCTTTTTTAACGTCTATAGGTGAAATGTCGTAAAAGTAAAATTTATCTCTTCCTATATGTGGGGATCGGGATAAGTCTTTAAGAATGTCTATTTTAGTCTTGTTGTCTGGAGGTGTCATGGGTATTGAGGTAAAATGTTCATTTAAGTCATCTACAGAAATGTCTATAGAGTCAGTTGAGGGACACCCGTAACGGTAACTTCTTTAAGAAAACGTTAAATTGCAAATTTATACAGCAATTATTCTACCAATAATATTATATGGGGAAAAAAACCACACTTACTTTCAGGAATTCTTTCTTTATGTAGTATACGCTATTAGATAGGCTGAATTTTGTCTGTAGGGTTTTAATATGACTTCCCGAGAAATTGCTGTCTATTATAACTTGATTGTTCATAAGTATCGTCACTAGAACAATGTAAATAATTTTGATGTCGTAATTCACTGAACTGAACTAGTTCAAAAGAGGCACCTACTACATAATTACCAAATTATTATGAAACACAATTAATTTGCTTTCAATTCGTTGGTTAAGTGAATTCTGGAGTTATCGCGCACAAGTCTTGTTAATGTTTTCAATTTTTAATTGGCTTATAAATGTGTACTATTATGTTCTAATGATTATTGGATCATTATAGAAGATAATTATATGCGCAAGACATTGTGCATTTCTGGTGGTGAACACTAGCAGGACTCTCAAGAAATAATTAATATCTGTTCTCTTCGCCAATTTAGAGAACATCCCAATCGAAGTGCAAGAAGAAAACCTGGTGAAGTGCTTCATCCTCATCTGCTCATGTGTCGTCATTTTTCAGCGCTTCAAATCTTTAAACCTTAAAATTCTTACAGCATAATCCCTAAAACAATGACTGTTTAATGTAGTTTCTTACAATTTTACTCGAGTTGAAAATAGTGTATACATTATAGCGGAACAATATTTAGAAAATGGTAAAATATCCATTTCTTAATATTACAGATTTTATCTTTAACATCAATCGAGATTATTGGTAAAATAAATCGTTACAACTTTTATTGCACAACACACTGTGTTCAGTGTCACAGTAACGTTATAAATTTGTATAATTTAACGGCCTGACATTAGGAGCAAAGTCACTTATTGGTAAACTTCCCATTATAATTCGCCATCAGATTAAATTGGAAGTTTTTTTAAGGCAGGACTAAGTTTCGTAAGGTCCTAACGTATGACACTGTCGCTATCACAACACAAAACACAACCAAGCGATGGGAATAATGTTAAATTGGTGTAGATGTTCTGCAAGGAGGTCATGGCCAGTTAAGATTAGAAACATTGCAACTGAATTTTTTCCTTGACATGTTTTATACAAGGTGGTGAGTTGCAAGAAGCGTGTTCATTTTCGCATAACCTGATTTTTCTATAGCATTGGTACATTCCTTCAAGGAGTTGCTTTAGTTGCATGATTAATTGCGGGCCTTGGTTAATGTGTATGTTATTTCATTCCACAACGGGAAGGAGTCCATTGAAGTTTAATTATTTTCTGGATACGTTCGAAGTCTCTGAATACAGCTTGAGTGTTTGAAACATGAGAACGTGATAGATGTTTTGTGTGTCAAAGCCTGTGTTGCTGATTTTTTTAATCAGAGTAAAAGACTACATTTTTAAAACATTTTTGCATTTTATTATTGAAGGTAACATTTATTTTTTCCATCTGTGCTGAAGTAGTAATTTCCAATGGTACAGAGGGGGAATACTGTGCAGTATACACCGGCTTCAACATCACCTCCAACCACTAGCTGAGAGCCAATATGTGTATATTTATTTATATCATTTTCTTCTTCTTCTTCTTCTTCTTCCAAATAAGTTAATAGCCTAAAGCCTGTAATGGTTTCAGTGAAGCATTCTCGGTCTATCGTTTGTAGAACATCACAAAGATCTCGTCCCTTGAGGACTGTATTGAAGCATGACTTGACCAATAACCATTGATCTTAAGGAAAGAACCTGTTAACAGTTCTCATTACAGTTGTTTCAGTTTCATGTTTCCTAACATCTTCAGCCAATATTAACCTGTAACAGCCACAGTGCGCGTTAAACTTAAGAGTCATGTCCTGAGCGATGTATTTAGTTTCCTTCCGAGACCTACAAAACGCAACAAACACGCTAATTTACAGATAAGTTTCAAGATTGATCAAAATTAGTGATTGTACTTCTAGTTGTTAAAAACTCTGCTCACAATTAAAAAAATAAACACTATAAGACCTAATATTTATACCTTAATAACTTATTAAAATAAACAAATACATTTATTTCTTCATTTTAATTTTCAATCAATATATATATAATCAGCACATAAGCATTTACTCTCTGAACTGAAAGAACCCAGTTATTAAAAAAATTGATTTAAAGTTAAATATATGATCTGTAAGACTTAATATTTTGAAAATTCGCTCAAAATAACGTTAATGTATACAGACTTACATTATTTCCTCTCATCACAAAATTCTGTAAATATTATACAACATATAAAGTCATTGTTTATCAAACAAACACATTATCAGCTTTATGTACACTTAGCAAAAAAAGAGTTGAACTTTACTCGAAATGTCGTAATTCGCGTAATATTGTCGAACACTCGTAAATATCTAGAAATACGTCTCTTGTATTGATATTTAACTATTTATGACCATTGAAACCAAGTACAACGTATTTAAAACATTTAACAATGCGTTACCCCGTGAAACACAGCTCTAGCACCTCGAGCATGCGCGGTGGGTCATAATAGGGACTCTGCGTTTTGAAGCGGCTTAATCTTTTTCTTTTTCCTAAGTGTTCATTTTCTTATTTGCTGGATATTACGTAAGCCTTCTTATTTTTAAACACACATTTTAGTAAAAACATGTTGTAAGATTTTTTTTACATTTTATAAACAGAAAAGTATTGACATGTTGTTATGTTCCCTATTCTTCAACACTTGTTATATTAAAAAACTACTAAGAATTTATTCTTATTCTAGGGACGACGTGAGGAAAGAACATGCAAGCACTGCACAGTGATTCACAATGCGAAAAAGGGGCAAAGATCTGGAAGTCACAATTTGGCTAACAAATTCATCCACATGCGTAAGATTAAAAATTACGAATATCTGACTCTGCATAATTGATGCGAGGATTTTTAATTAGTTGTTAAACGCAAAATATTAGTTAATTACAGATTTTAACAAACAACCTATTTGCGAGATAATTCAGTAATATATTAATCTATAATCTAGATAGGCGTATTAATTTAGACAATAATAATATTATTATTATTCATTTATTCACAGATTTTTAATGTTTACACATCTTCCTGTGCTTAAAGTTGTGTTTTCCTTATACATTCGTCTTTATCCTTCCACTCCATAACTTCCAGTACACTTGTTCTAATTATTACTTGTACCCATGGTGTGGACGGCTTTCGAAAATTCAAAGCCTGAAAGTCTGGCTTAAGTCGGGGGGAAGTAGGTCGTACGTCGGGCGGTAGTAGGACAGAAGTCGGGACTGAAAGTAGGGCTCATGTCGGGGCTGAAAGTCGGGGCTGAATGTCGAGGCTGAAAGTCGGGGCTCAATGTCGGGGCTGAAATTCGGGGCTGGAAGTCGGGGCTGGAAGTAGGGGCTGGAAGTAGCGACTGGAAGTCGTCCCTGGAAGCCGTGGCCGGAAGTCGTGGCCGAAAGTCGTGGCCGAAAGTCGTGGCCGAAAGTCGTGGCCGAAAGTCGTGGCCGAAAGTCGTGGCCGAAAGTCGTGGCCGAAAGTCGTGGCCGAAAGTCGTGGCCGAAAGTCGTGGCCGAAAGTCGTGGCCGGAAGTCGTGGCCGGAAGTCGTGGCCGGAAGTCGTGGCCGGAAGTCGTGGCCGGAAGTCGTGGCCGGAAGTCGTGGCCGGAAGTCGTGGCCGGAAGGCGTGGCCGGAAGTCGTGGACGGAAGTCGTGGCCGGAAGTCGTGGCCGGAAGTCGTGGCCGGAAGTCGTGGCCGGAAGTCGTGGCCGGAAGTCGTGGCCGGAAGTCGTGGCCGGAAGTCGTGGCCGGAAGTCGTGGCCGGAAGTCGTGGCCGGAAGTCGTGGCCGGAAGTCGTGGCCGGAAGTTGTGCCCGGAAGTCGTGGCTGCAAGCCAGGGCTGAAGTCGGGTGCATGTCAGGCGGATGTCAGGGGGATATGAGGCGGAATTCGGGCAGACGTTCTGCGGAAGTAGGACTGGAATTCGGTCGAATGTAGGGCGGATGTTCTGCGGAAGTCGGGCGGAATTCAGGCGGATGTCGAGCGAAGTTAAGAGAAAGTCGGCGGAATTCGGGAGGAAGTCGGGCAGAAGTCTGGATGTCGGGCAGAAGTCGGGCAGAAGTCTGGATGTCGGGCGGAAGTCGGGCAGAAGTCTGGATGTCGGGCGGAAGTCGGGCAGAAGTCTGGATGTCGGGCGGAAGTCGGGCAGAAGTCTGGATGTCGGGCAGAAGTCTGGATGTCGGGCAGAAGTCTGGATGTCGGGCAGAAGTCTGGATGTCGGGCAGAAGTCTGGATGTCGGGCAGAAGTCTGGATGTCGGGCAGACGTCTGGATGTCGGGCGGAAGTCTGGATGTCGGGCGAAAGTCGGGCAGAAGTCTGGATGTCGGGCGGAAGTCGGGCAGAAGTCTGGATGTCGGGCGGAAGTCGGGCAGAAGTCTGGATTCGGGTGGAAGTCGGGCAGAAGTCTGGATGTCGGGCGGAAGTCGGGCAGAAGTTTGGATGTCGGGCGGAAGTCGGGCAGAAGTCTGGATGTCGAGCGGATGTCGGGCGGAAGTCGGGCAGAAGTCTGGATGTCGAGCGGAAGTCGGGCGGAAGTCGGGCAGAAGTCTGGATGTCGAGCGGAAGTCGGGCAGAAGTCTGGATGTCGGGCTGAAGTCGGGCTGTCTGATATATCAGCCCCACGGGTTCTGTTCAATCGTATGAATGCATAAGTATGTTTAACACAATTATACGTAGTGAGTGGCATTAAAATTATTACTAGAAAAAGGGTTGATAATTTGACCAAAATTTAAATAAAAAGTTCAGTTTTTGTAACGCTTAACTTAACGTCTCCAAAATTATGTCTAATAGAATTAGTACAAAGTTTAATTTCTTTGGCAGATTGTTACCTTATCTACTTCCGTAGTAAACTGTTCATATTTTTTCCCTCTGACGAAAAGTAAATAGTTTGATTACTTCCGGTACTTCGACATTTTGTATCACTGTGCACTGGGCGGCTGAACTACATGCGACAGTAGCCACGTCGGCGGCAGGTGAGCAAATGTACGTATGAATATGCGATATTTTCAATAATTGTTTAGAGCAAACCCCGTGCTATTTAATATATAATTTGTTTGACCTGTGAATTTCGATTTATTATCTTACAGAAAAGATGCAGGACATTAAGATGATAATGGAAATACTCAGAAGGAAATTTTACATTAAATATTTGTTATTAAAACGGTTGTGACTGCCTGCAATAAACACTGTTTACAACGTATGTGTTTTATTTTCCCCAGTTGTTATAAAAGTTTATTCCAAAAACAATTAAATAATCAGTTTGCAGAGGACACTTCAAATTTAAATATGATTATTTAAAAACGACAAAATATAATATTAAATATGTTAGATTATCTGGACTGTACACATTATATGCTACCAGAGTACTGGATACATAGGTCTTATTACATACATAAATGTAAAGTCAGTATTTATTAGTAATACCCTCCTCTCATTAAACTAATTACTGTGAAAATTATTAAATGTACATAAAATGTATTCCTTGGTATGATGTTTCCATTGAATTGTTTAGGAACGGGGACAGTCGGGACGCGATATCAGTAAAGTCATCCAGGAAGCAGATTTCTTTACTTAGGCGTGCGGATGTGTACGGCGAGACTGAGGACAACAAAGGGACAACCGTTAATAATACATGTATAGGTAAAGTTTACATTTTAATTCTTAATGTGTTTATGTTTTTAATTTACCAATATTTACTCAATTATTGTTTTAATATAATTACTTACTTATTAAGAAATATGCATAACAACATAGTTAAACCTTTCTGTTTTGTTCTAATGTAAAGTGTTCTGTATACAAGTACAAAATGGAACAAATCACTGTAACAAACTCTACTTTCAGATATTTTCAGAACATTGCTTAAAACATAATATCCAGTAAATATCCAGTGGTATAATTGAAAATACATATGAAATTATTATACATAATAATTGTTGTACTAATATTTACAGACCTCTGACAACGTGATTTTCTGTTTCTTTTCTCGAGTAAGTAAAAGAATAGTTAGAAATATTAAAATATTAATTTTAAAATCATACTGATATTTGAAAAAATAAGAAAAACTACAACCATATTGCATGTATATTTTAAACCTGGAAATAAATAATTATTGTTATTCAATTTAATATTTACTATTATTATATTATTACTGTTGTTTTTACCCAAAGAGAACCAAAACTAACATCTGCTGTCTTATAACTCGGTGTTGATTCTCTAAAGACTACAATAACCTGGTCCTCCAGGTTGGAGATTTTAGCAATGGGCCAGCTCCCTGTTCTAGAGATATAAAATGTATTCTCCTATAAGACCATGGATTCCGTATCATAGACTTACAGCTCGTAAAATATCCTAAAACAAAAAAAAAAAAAAAAAAAAAAAAAAAGAGAGAGAGAGACCACTGCGTAAGATTCGTCAGCCCATAGACGCCTGTATTAGAATTCGGCGCTAATTATCCTAGTTGTATTCTATTTTGTTTGAGTTTACTTTTATTTAGAAATATTGATCTTAGCTTTCCCTTACTTTGTCAACTTCAATAAAATAAATTTTGGATAGTTCAATCTTAACTGAAGGGATAAGAAGGTGCGCCTGGAAGATGGAGTTACGTTTCCCCGATGACGTGTTGGGTGATTAATAATAACGAAGCACCAGGAGAGTCCTTAAACCAAAACTTAGTTCAAATCCAGACCATGGGTGACCATAGGAAAAAGTCCATGCTCTGACCGGGAATCCAACCCGAGGCCTCATGAACTGTAGCCAGAACCTCTGACCACTAGCCCATGGGGCTGGTCACTATACATATATAATTGTAATTATACACTACAATAACATAGAACACGTATTTTCTAACAATTTTTTATTTGTAAAGTTTTGTATTCAACATAATTGCATTTATCAAGAGAGATCTAACTTTAACATTTATGCTAATTCCGAGCTAAGTTCCAGTTGTGATGTAAACAAAGCAGATGTATGACTACATTTTGATTGGTCGAATGACGATTTTACTTTTGAGCGAGCAAGAAAATATAGTTCCCTCTCTAACACTAAATAAATAAATTAAATTAAAATATATAATATCTAGCACGTGCCTACGTAAGTTTTATAGGAGCCTCTTAAAATATATAATTACAATTTTAATAGGTTAAATACCATATATTGTTTAATTCCTACGCATCCGCAATTCAGAATCCGTTGAAATTTCAGTTGTTTCAAAATGGCAACTTCTCAAGAATTCTTAAATATTGGAAACGAAAGCTCTAGAAATGCGGAGAGAAACAAATTATTTTGAATATTTTCAAAGAGTTTAGTGAGGAATATCCCACATTAGCCTTTGAGGATGTGAAAATAACACAATTTACAGGTGAGTTAGCATGGAGCATAATATATTCTGCTTATAATGCAATTATACATAAAGTCTATCTATGGACATAATGGAAAAAACGTAGGCCTGAACGTCTGATTTTATATGCTCATATGTAATTGTTTTGTCATAAATCTTATATATATAAATCAATGTTGGTTTGTTTGTTTGTATTCTGTGCGCGTCCATACCGTTGATCCGATTTGGATACGGTTTTTGGCAAAATGTTCAGACGATTCCCGGGATGAACGTAGGCTATAAGAGAGTTGTGATATTCAACCGCGTCACCCCTAAAAATCACCCTTTGTAGTGAAAAACGTGAAATAAAGTCCCTATTTGACGCTTAAATGGCTTACGCTGCCTAAACCACAACATATACACCAAATTAATGTACACAGAATTGAATATCTCAAAAAACACTAAAAAGAAGTCCGCGACAGCATACGTTTATCTTTTATGGATAACTCACAATAACCATTTTGTTTTTCGCTGATGCCAAGAAGATCGGGATAAGTCGTCTCCCGGAGAAGCGTGCTCTGCCATAGGCCTACTGTTCATCCTCCGAGTGAGATGGGGCTTTTTGAAAAATGTTCGGGAGATTCCGGGGATTGAATTTAGGCTATAAGTTAGTTGTAATACAAAACCCCTTCACCCCTAAAAATCACACTTTGTAGTGAAAAACGTGAAATAAAGTCCCTATTTCGACGCTTAAATGGCTTACGCTGCCTAAACCATAACAAATTCACCAAATTAATGTACACAGAAATGAACATCTCAAAAAACGCTACAAAAAGTCCGCGGCGGCATGCGTTTATCTTCCACGGATAACTCACAATAACCATTTTTGTTTTTGATTGATGCCAAGAATATCGTGATAAGCAGATGCACGGCAGGTGGTAAAAACATATTAGCATTTATTTATGAGTAGCTGCGCACGCCGGGTATTACCTAGTAAAAAATAAATGGATGTTCCTAATCCAGTCTTATTTCCTGTAAAGTACGATGTTGCCTAGGAACAACGTTTCTATCGACAACAGTTCAGTTCACAATTTGTTCACATGGCGAGTAAAAATAGCAACACAGTTCCCTCAATAGACCGAGTCAGCGGAGATAACTTAAACAAGTTTTTTATAGTACAACTGGAACTTAGCTCGAAATTAGTACAGGTCATATGTGTGTATTTACTTCATTGTGTGTTTATTCATATAATGTAGACCTAATTATATTATGAAATGGTGAACACGATAAAATAGGCACTTCTAATGGCATTACAAACCTGATTTGCCTTGAGGATTGATAAAAAACGCAATTCAAGTTTATCGACACTGGGTTTTGAATTCGGGACCTATCAAATATGAATCCCAAAACTTACCGCTTGAGCCACCTCGCACTATATCCACATGTGATATAAAGTACATAACCTCACATTCCCCAGTCTTAATGGTGCTACAGAAATTAAAGATTATAAAGAGAAGAAATCAGAAATAAAAATAGAAGAAACACATTAAAAACAAAATACTGTTACAGAATTGCCTCAGTGTAACAAGTAGGCCTAAAATATATGATCGTACTAGAAGTACATTATAAAATGGACAGTTAATAAAAATGTTTGAAATTTTGAAGAAGTGGCCCAATTCAAATACATAGGGACAATAATTACAAACAGGAATGATGCGAAGAAAGAAATTAACATGGGCTAAATTCTGTAAATGCATCCTGTTATCATCACAGGGATTCTTGTCATCTCTAACTTCACTAAAAATATATGGGCCCTGACATGATTATTCTCCGAGTTATATATATGCGAAACACTTTTATGTAGTGAGTTCGTTAGTTCATAAGAAATATTTGCATCCAACAGGAATTTCGTGGCGATGCTGGTGGGTATTTGTGTTTTTCAAGTCCCCAATAACTAAACTAGCAGTTCTTTCATATTGAATAACGTTGCTTGGTAACGTTACGGTTATTGTGTCATCCGTTTTGTCAACAAGGCGCATTCCGTCCAAATGTTTATGAAATTAATCTTGTTTTAATAAATGTGCTAATTGTGCTTAGGGAAAAATAGCCCTTATAAATTTAAATCAATCGTTATTATATGTAGTTTTGATTAAAAGAATATGTTTAAATGATGGGTTTACTTGTCTTCCAAATTAGGCACATGTTTAAAAAAAGTAGGTAACTGAGGAAGTTAGAAGCAGAAGTGCGAGTATTGAGAAAACAGTTTAAAAGTTGAAGTTATATAAGAAAATCACAAAAATTCAAAATGATATCATCGCGGTGATGCGTTAACTCGAAAAAAATATTAATACTATTACATACTCATATTTCTTTCAAGAGAAAAAATCACTTACGTCCCTTTGTTTCTAGTCGCCTCAATTAAAAGACATTTTTTAATGACGGAAAAGTGACTTTCATCGATTTTTGCTTCTAATGTTCATTTAAACATGATAACTTATGTAATTGAATATTTACCTGACAGAGGAAGGTCTGTACATACATTTCCACGGTATATACAGATGGATGAAACACTTCTGGATTCAGTCTGTGAAATGTTAATGTATTTTAAAACTTAATTTGTAAAAATATTTTCTATTTTCTCATTTAGTGACGTTGCCTCGTTACGATACAGTTATTACGTCAACATTATTGTCATCACTTAGTAAAAAAGGGCATTTTTACAATCTTTTTTGAACGATAATGCGTGCTGTCGTACTTACAGGAATGGCGACCACGATTAAAAGTTCAGTTTCCTATATTTAGGGGTTGCCAACCTATGGGCTAAATAACTAAATAATGATACTGTAATATTACAAATTACCTACCAAGGGCGGAAAGTAAAGCCACTGCCCTCTATGTATACTTCGTACAATGTGTATACAAAAATATATCCAAAAGTAGTGTTAATATACATTATACCAAACAAATCACTGCATTTTAAATGAACTGAGATTTGTTTGAAACAATATAGAACAATAAATTCACACTTGCCGCCATTTTGTCCCTGATTGGTGTCACGGCCTGCTGTAGCCTCAACTATATTATTTTCGGCATTTACCAAATATACATTGGTCAGACTGCTAACGTGATTCAGTTGTTTATAATAAACGTAAATATTTCCAACAAAGAAGTTATTATTTTACTATTATTTACTCGTATAATTTTGAAAACACCACCATGCAAAAAAAAATGTATAACACATGTTTGTGAAGTGTTTTGCAGAATCTCGGAAATTAAAATCCTTGCTATCAGTCGGTTTTTAATAATTTCCTCGCTTCTGTCCAGCCACTTCCCAACCTCGCATAATAATTTACAATTGCGAAATGTTTCTGCTTTTAATAAAATTATTTGTTGAACGTAGGGGAAAAGCTCCATAGAGATTTAGATATCAAATTACAACAAGTTTCCTCGTGTTTAAATAATTGTAAGACCAGTTTTATTTTTAAAAAAGTTACGTTATGTTACAATTTCGGTTAATATGACATTGAGAATGCAATATGCATACGATTACAGCATTTTCTTTTTATTTTCCTTCTTCTTAGACGTGAAATCGATCTTGCTAGACTAGAGCTTATCATGCTCGCCTCTGGTTTTAAAGTTCACGAGAATAAACCCTTCCGGTGTGTATGGAATTTTCGGACGTAAAAATCGTAAGTATATGTTCCTTCGGGAAGGACTAGAATCCAGTGTTACGTGTCTGGATTTAGTGCACGTAACATAATATCAAGCTTGTAAGAAAAGATCTGGTTGGTCCTTTTTTCCCTGGATTATAATTGGGGCACTAATTAGTTTACCTTTTAAAAAGTATCGTTGATTATTAATTATGACACAACACTGATTGAACGTATTGACTTGCTTAAACATTCCTCCCGTGTGAGTGTCGCCTTTTCCTTCACTCTGATAAATAACTGACGTATTAAGAATGTGTATACATTCTGGAAAGCTTAAACTTTTCAATTCAGTGGTTCAATCTAGGAGTAAAAAATATTAAATCTTACATCAGATAAACTGTAATAAACTCCAATCCAAGCGCGACAGACCTAGAAAGCCTTTGGTCTACCAACCGACTGCTTGCCTCATATCCATATGTGTTAATCACAGAAGTAGACAATCATAAGGCAGTGTAGGGGTAACATGTGGTCAACATATCGGGTCACCCAGCCGTTATAGTCGGTCTTATCAACCTGGAGTCGTTACTTATTGTAGCTACCCAAATGCTTCACGATGCTGGATGGGCAACGGTCCCATACTGACCGAAATTCAATGAGAAAATGTGTTCCCCCATGGGGACTCGAACCAGCGCAAGTTCCATAGCACTGCGCCAAGGCTTCTTGCCTTAACCACTCGGCTATGGCGCCGAACTAAATTGTTATACACACACATGCATACAATTGTAGTAGGTATATTTAACATTAGAGAAGTATTAAGTTTTGTTATTTTATATAATTTAAAATGGCACATGACAAGCGAGTTAATTTAATTACATTATTGATTTATATTAATAATTACTATACAGCAAAATTAAATTTAACAATTTTTGTAGAATTGATAAACTGTTTGCAGCTCTTCATTAATCTCTGTTACCGAAGGTGTTTATCTAGTTTCACAGTATTTTATTACATTTGTGTAATATTTGCATTTTTAAATTCTAAATAAAATTCAGATGTCAGTCGGTCACAAAATAATGTCAGTCAGTCACACATCACATATAGGTCATAACGTCGGTATTAATTGTGATTTAGATTTATTTTTTATTTAAAATGTAACTTGAAATATGCCCTCCCAACGGTATTTTGTAAAATTGAATTAAGGATCACATTTCAGAGAATGATGTAGATGAACATGTTAAGCTGCAAGATGAGTTGACATTTATGTCAGTCAGTCACACATACTTTGATAGATAATAAATAACACTTTTTTCTTCAGAAGTTGTATATTTATGTACAATCTTAATCAGAGACTTTTCCTCTATCATATCACGTATATAACACCTCTAATTTCAACCAATTGCAATATTTATGCAAGCATTTTCCAACAAAAGTGTATTGTAAAGTCAGTCAGTCACATATGGAACTGCTCAAAATTAAGAATCCCAGTTGTGAAAACTTGCTTTCGTTTCAGATGTCTCTGCTCGGCTGTCAATGGAAGGAGATGTCGGTGAATAAACTCCTCTATAAGGTTATAAAAGCAAACAAAACACAACGAAACTGTCATTTAGCAGCATAGAGTTTATATTTCTGTTATCTGTGATCGCTCGCATTGCCTCTTCCCACGCGCTACGCATAGAGGTACTGTTTACCTAAGTTCTTTAAGGATATCCAATGTTTTGTTTGAAACGTGAAATTGACAACAACAACAACAACAACAGGCTAACAATGAAGTTTGTTTGGAATTATTTTCTATATTCGTACGTCTTTTGTCGTCATTTAGTGTTTTAATGCACTTTATAGTACACACGTTGCATAAATCTCATCTTGAAACTACAAAAAGTGTATATCGTTATCAATAAAAAATATGAATATAATTTTATATAATGTAAATGGACAATTGATAACAAATGAGAAAATTTTGAATAAGTGTAATTACCAAAAACAATAATTACTAGAAGTAATAAGCGGTAGGTGTACAAATAAATTGAACATATGCTCAATTCTGGAAATGCGTGCTATTATGTATTACTTGAACTCTTGTCGTCGCAACTCTCTCTCGAAAAAAATTAAACTGGAAATAAAATAAAACTGTTATTCTTCCAGACATATTATAGGGATGCGAAACGTGGACTTTTACTTTAAGGATCGAGAAGAGATTACGAGTGTTTGACATTAAACTTGTTAGGACAAAGAGAGGCGTCACGGTTAACCTACGGTATTTATTGACCGCCTAGCTACTTTATTGACCTACCCTTTTATGTATTACTTACTTACTCACTGGCACTATCGAACCCGTAGGTTCATGGCCGCGCGGATATAAGCTCTCCATTCATCCCTAACCTGAGCTAATACTTTCCAATCATTCCCTGTATAATGTACTTGCCTCAAATCATATTTTATGTTATTCTCCCACCTCATTCTTCGTCTACCAACTCGGAGTTTTCCCTCTAGCTTTCCTACAAAAAGCTTCCATGCAAGTCTCCCATTCCCCATACGTGCAACATGTCCTGCCCATCGCAGTCTACGAGACTTAACTGTTCTTATTATATCTGGCTTCCTATAAAGACCATGTAATTCATTGTTATAAAGTCTTCTCCATTCACCTGTCTGTTCATCTCTCTTTGGTCCAAAAATTTTCGTAAGTACTTTATTCTCAAATACTTGTAATCTACTTTCCTCCCTTAAAGTAAGAGTCCATGTTTCGCACCCATATAATATAACTGGTAGAATAATAGTTTTATATATTTTCAGTTTAACGTTTTTTGAAAGGAGTTGGGACATCAAGAGTCTCTGCAATGCATAATAGCATGCATTTCCAGAATTAAGCCTATGTTTAATTTCTTTGTGCATCTCACTCCTATTAGTAATTATTGTTCCTGGGTATTTGAATTCAGCCACTTCATCAAAATTTCCCTCATGAGTCATTAGCTGTCCATTTCCATGATATAATGAATTTCTACGTGTGGCCATATATTTAGTTGTATTGATATTTACTTCCAGTCCTAATTCCTTAGTGTTACTCAATAGTGTGTGCGTGTTGTCCTTTAGTATCTCCTCGCTATCGGCCAATAATAGTACATCATCAGTACCCTTTTTTATCATTCAATCATATTCGACGTGGTGACAGCCAGCAGAGCAGATCTTCAGAGAGCAACTGTACGCTCCGGCCGACTTTCGACTTGTGAAAGTTAATCAGTGCTAGTGTTTGCCCAGTGCAATGTGCGAGGCTTCGGCCGCAAATCCCCCGAGCTCTAGTGAATGTGGTTTCATCATAGGATAACGTAAGTACCAGTGTTTCAGTGCTAAAATATAAACTGAATCAAGCAACATGGCGGCTAGTAATAATATAGAAGACGTAGAAATGAGGGATGGGGAAATGACTCCGATCGAGGTCTGGGAGGACATATATAATAGGTTTCACAACTATCTAAACCTTCTAAAATTTAAAAAGGACTCCGAAGGAGAACTAATGGCTAAGAAAATTAGAGGAAACTGCTTCGCTATCGGAAGCTTCCTATAGGCCTACCCAGACTTCGAGCGGACCGAAGAGGCGATGGACATGATCCGCACTTGCGCCCATAAATTACAGGCGCTTAAAGCAAATACCAAAAACAAATCCAAATTCTTAGAAGGGATATTAAATGAAATGCAAGCTATGGCTAATAATGTCCACACAGCATGCTGTCTAACAATAGGAAACAGCACTAAAAATCAAACCAAAGCCAACTGAAAGTAAAGTAGACTTTCCAACTTCTAGTAGTCCTAGTAAAAACCTCAAAAGTCGGAAACAAGACTTCCCAGAAAAGAAAGTGCCGATCGAGCCATCTTCGCCAGTAGTTGAAGTCTCAAACCCATTCTCTATTCTTGGCAATATGCAAGACACTGATACCAATACTACAACAAATCCTGGACCCTAGCCTGGACCATCTAGGGAAAATAGGGCTCCACCTGTGACCGTAAACGCTCAAAATAATGACAATACACTACATTCTGAAATAGAGCAGACCTCTGCAGTGCAGACTGTTAAATAAGAAACGCGCCCTCTTCCAATAACAGTAGTAGGTCATTCAGACCTATTTTAAATGAACCGCGAGCTCCGAGCATCTAAGAAACTCTCACAAGAACCGAGAGTAGTCAGCACTCCAGAAGGTCTGCGCTATTATGCAACAACAGTGGCACATCACAAATTCTTAAAAGAATACTTTAAAGCCACAGGGAAAGAACATTACACATACGTAGTGAAAAAAGATCTGCCACTGCGCGTAGTACTAAAAAGACCACCAGCCAACACTCCCTCCCATAGCAGAAATTCAAGCTGAATTAAACGAACTTGAATATCCAACAAAATCAATAAAACAAATGAGTCGCAAAGACAATGAAAAACAAATTCCCCTTCCACTGTTCATCTTAGAAGTGGAAAACAATGACATAGGTGGGGAAATATACAACCTTGAGCGTCTGTGTTACACAGTTGAGCCCTACAGACCATGATCTGGCCTGAAGCAGTGCTTTAACTGCCAAAAGTTTAATCACACCTTTGGAGGATGTAGTCTGACGCCGCGGTGCTTAGTATGGGCTGGTACACACAACCACAAGAACTGTCCTGTGAAAGCTGAGGCTCTCACGTATAGATCTAAGCTTAAATGCGCTAACTGCGGCGAAACAGGATGTCCGGCATCATACCGAGAATGCCCATCCTACGTAGCAGCGAAAACTGCATTCCTAAAGAATGCCAGAATCTAAACAGGCTTCATCCAATAAACCCAGAACCTTCAACTCGAAACAGGTAAACCCACAAATATCCTACAGCCAAATGGCTGGTCCTACACAACCGGTAGCTAAAAGCACTGTTCAGGAGCAGACTAGTTCACTCCCTCAAATCCCCTTGTCTGGAAATGGACAAGAATTTCTCAAAAATATAGAGCCCTTACTGGCTACCATAAAATCGCCAGCTGAGAGATTCTCGTTCATTACTAGCCTCGTAAATCTATGTTACCGCTGCAGTGGCTAGGTTAAATAACGGAAGCTATCTCAATGTCGCGGCGTTTAACGCCAATGGTGTAACTAAGCAGGTTAAAGAGTTAATCACTATCACACAAGAGAGAGATATAGACATTCTGCTGTTAAATGAAATGCACCTAAAGCCACGGGATAAATTCAAAATTCCGAATTATCACATCTACAGAAATGACCGATTAAATGGTCCCCTTGGAGGCACTGCTATATGCAACAAACAGTCCATTGGCCATAGAGTGGCCCCAACACCTCGGCTACAATTTATAGAAGCCACAGCCATATTTCTGCCATCTCAAACCGGGAAACCATTTATATAGCGTCAATTTATAAATCTCCAACCAGACTACTGACGAGACACGACCTAGATGCACTCACATCTGTTTCTCCTAACTATCTGTTAGCGGGAGACTTCAACAGCAAACATCACTATTGGAACTGTCGTGTCCAAAACCAATCTGGTGTAAAACTACAAAGATATTGCCAACTTCACAACATAGAAATCTCTGCTCCAAGGGATCCCACACACTTTCAAAACACTCGATTTGGATACTTGACATAGCGTTACCAAAGAATGTCCCTATCTCTCGACAATTACAGACGCACTAGACTCAGATCACTGTCCAATACTTTTTAAAATCAGTCCAACATTTCTACTGTCCTCACCCCTGAACACTCATCATGATCACACAGACTGGCAGAAATACACAAACATGCTTAACCAATGGGTTAAACCTACACTATCTGTCCAGTCTACAGAACACGAAGTCCTTAGTCTACAGGCCACAATAAAAACGGCCATCACACTTTCATCAACACGCATGGATAACACTGATAATACAAGACCACACGATCCAACACTTCAAAATTTACTAAATGAAAAAGGAAGGTATCAAAAGCTATACCGAACTTTCGAAGCACCCCAACACAGACAGCTATACAATAGGTACGCTCATCTGTACGGAACCGACTAAAAGAAATGAGAACCGCTGACTGGGAATCTTCCCTTGAGCGATTCTCTGACAGAAAACCCCCACCTTGGGAGATTCTCAATAGAATTAAAAGAAGTAGAGCACCGGCTCTTCCTTCGGCCATTCAACATAATGGCACCTGGGTTTATCTCCCTCGGGAGAAAGCACAGATTCTCTCGGATCATTTGGCACTAAGGTTCCAACCACATGAGCTCACCACACCTGCTCACGAAGCTGAGGTTCACCATACAGTAAGTACTTTTCTTGATAGACCTATCCCACTCATCCTTCCTGATATACGGCTCTCTAAATTGAGGGACGTAATCAAGAAACTCCCATCGAATCGCGGCCCTGGTCACGATCGAATACCTTACCTAGCGGTAAAACACCTACCAATTAAAGCACTAATCCTATTCCTACAAATAGTTAAACTTTGCTTTAAGTTCAAATACTTCCCTGAAGTATGGAAAAAAGCCAAAGTTATAACTATTCCCAAACCTGGAAAAGATCCTTTAAATCTAGACAACCTAAGGCCAATCAGTCTTCTACCTGTGCTACGAAAAGTAATGAAAAAATTCAATTTGGCCGAACTAAAAAGAGAAGTCTCAACGAAAGACTTAATACCAAATCATCAATTCGGATTTCGAAAAACACACAGTTCTCCACTCCAGCTTGCTAGACTGATTGACCAAGTTGTTACGGGATTCAATAACAAGAAAAGTACACTAGCAGCTTTTCTAGACATTGAGAAAGCTTTCGATACGACTTGGATAAATGGACTAATATACAAGTTGATCAAATTCCAAATTTCGGCCAATTTAATCAAACTTATAGCCACGTACCTAACTAATACACACTTCTATGTGTCGATTAGTGGGTCAAACTCCGCTGCAGGAGTTCCCCAAGGTGCTGTCCTTTCACCTATCCTGTATACACTCTATGTATCAGATATGCCAACTCCGAACCGAATCCATGTAGCATCCTTTGCTGATGACACCTGTGTGTATCATCAGACGCCTTTCCGGTTACTCCATAGACGCGTCCTAGTGCTACAATCGGCACTAAACACCATCCATTCCTGGTTCCGTCTCTGGAACATCAAACTAAATGTGATTAAAACTAATGCTATTTTATTCAATAAATCCAGCAGACCATGTCCAGTCCAACTCACCTTGGGAGCCCATCAACTCCACCTACAGACTTCAGTCAAGTATCTTGGCCTCCATCTGGATTCCGAGCTTACTTTCAAAATTCACATTCGACATCTTCCCCATCAATCAAATGCGGCAACTGCCTTACTATATCCATTTTTCAAGTCGACAAACCTGCCAGCAAAGATCAAACTAACACTCTACAAAGCGGTGATCCGCAACATGCTGCTATATCGTTGTGAAGCCTGGAGCATCCTCGCTGCTTGCCACAAAAGAAAGTTCAAATAATACAAAACAAATGTCTTAAAATAATATTTTCGCCCCGCGATACACGAGGATCACAGAGCTGCACGACCTAGCAAATATGACATATATTGCGAATCAAATGGAAAACCAAGTGGACAAAATGTACCACACAATACAAAATCACACGAACCCAATGGTTCGCAATATAGGGAATATGCTACAGCGGTGTGCTGTACAAAAAAAACATATTCCATAGACCCCGTTAACCCTTAAATTGGCAAAACACAAATTTCTTCTGTTAGATATTTCAATGTGGCGGACCGCAGTGAAAACGGAATCTTGTATAAATGTTATTATTAGGTGTATTGTATAATTAGACACACATTTAAGTGGTTTATTTTTGTTCGTTTTCTTCTGATTTATTTAAAATATTAAATTAACTAAACCAACTGATGTATCTAAAAAGATACATTACGAATTTAAGGGTTAAATGCCCAAAGATGGTCCAGACAAACGAAATGAGTGCTGTACCACAGCTAGAGTAGCGTGGCTCATTCCACTTGGTCGGCTTTCGGACTCTCTACTTGTCCGACCGATGGATTCCGACGCCCTGCTCTGGAGGTGAAACACCTCATTTCACCCACATTTCTTAAACAAATATAATAATAAATAACATAAATAAATCACTGAACACTGATGCCGCTAACTAGCGCCATATGATGAAATCACATAACGATAGACACTATGGTATTAGCCGCAAGAGAGCTACAACTGGTTCCAAACGCGGCAAACTGGGCAGCGCTACGCGCAGCCAACAGGACAGCACAGAACACCCTTTTATGTATTACTCTAATAAATAGAATTAAAACTGAAAATTCTAAATCCTATCTAAATTCTTAAACATCCAAAAAGAACAAATATAAAAAGTATTTTAAAAAATCTCATATAAATTAATAGATCTCAAGATTTCTTTCGAATGACCTCAAATCAATTAGAAATATGTTAAATACTCGTAATCTCCATGCGCAACAGGTCAAGAAGGCCTTTGCCCTTTCAGTCAGCTGCTAGGCTCACATCCAGATATATCAGTCCACAGATTGGACACACCTGCTCTAGGCAGTACAGTGTCGGGTCCCCCCCCCTTCCAGGTGTTACAGCTGGAACCTCTCGGTGTTCAGTCCCACACTCCATGAGAGAACTTTTTCTCCACTCAACACGAGGACAAACTCAGCTTCAGTGCGGGACCATGAATAAGTAACTAACTGATTATTGAACCCCAAGGTATATGTCTGCGCGCACATAAGCTTTCCATACATCCCTATCTCGAGCTAATGTTTTTCAATCATCCCGTATATATTCTACTTCTCTCAAATAATAGTCAATATAATTCTCGCACCTCATTCTTGGCCTGCCTACTGAACCGCTTCCCTCTGGTTTTCTTACAAGAAGTTTCCATGTCCATCTCCAATTCCCCATTCGTGCCACATGCCCTGCCCATCGTAGTGTACGAGATTTAACTATTCTTACTTATTATATCTGGTTTCCTGTAAAGATCATGTAGCTCACTGTTAAGCATTCTTCTCCATTCGCCTGTGTTTTCATGTAACGGAAAACTGTAAAATGCTCCAAAACTATGGGAATGATTAACAAAGTTACGACACTTCCCATTACTCGCTGTGAACCTGTTTTGTATCAACTACATAGTTAACACGGCTTAATGACGTCAAAACTTATTTCACGTAAGTAACATCTCACAGCTAAATTTATAATCACTTTCTTTTTTTTAATCTTCACTAAGTTCTTTCCTCTGCTTCATTTTGGACTCTCCTGAAGGGAATACATGCTCATTGTGTATTAACTGCAAGTCTGTTACATGAAATCTCCAATAGTCAATACTTGTAAAGCTCAGTTGAGGTTATGTGATAAAGTATCTGAAAGAAGATTCTTAATTGGAAAACTAATGGAAGAGGAGACCCACAGAACGTTGGACAGATGGAGTGAGGAGAAGTATGGAAGGTAGAAACTTGAGGGAAGAAGATGCTTTGGACAGGAACGTCTGGTGACAAATCACTTTGGGTTGAAGAAGAAACACAGTATTGTGGAATATTCCTAAAATCAACTAAATTAAATTTCTGTTTGAAAAAAACTTGGTCAACAGAAATTTAATTTAGTTGAAGGAGACTGATGTACCAGGTGCTTATTTTAATATCCTGTGTATTTTTTATATTATTTGGATGTTTTAACATCTATATGGTAACACATGGTCATTTATATTAATGTAGGCACAACGGTATATTTATAATGAAAAATAGGTCCACCGGTGTGGTCTCAGGTAGTGTCGCAGCGGATCACGGTTCGATTCCAGGGTATATGTTTATTTTTTAGGGTTTTCCTCAAATGTCACGAACCTTTAAGGTACAAACAGTTATTGAACATCATCATCATTATAATGAATGTGTGTGTTTCTCCATAACGTTGTGTTGTCTCGGAGGAGGTCCCGACATTACTTATTCAGAAAAACCCTCCACGGCCTTGTGTGATAAACAATTATGTGTGATCCGTCTCCCGACAGGTCGTGTGCCCTCAATAAAATGTAATACAAATAATAATCTACCAAAGACAAAATTATAAAAACATTATAATAGGATGAATTATTATTATAATTAAGGTTTAAAAACTGAAATTTACAGGTTACAGACCTTCATAAGTGAAGCATTTGAAAATACATAACTCTACACATAAAAATAACACGGTTCACAAGAAGGTGCGAGTGGCTCCACTATATTCTTCTAAGAACCTAAATACCAATAAAAATAAAGCATCTTTTATTTTTCCAATAGGCTGTAATTATCATTTTTATGTAGGCATATTTTTCAACTTTTTAATTTCACAGACTCTAATTTACTGAGTACGTCTACAGGCTAATTATTTAATCCATTTCTGATGTTTTTTAATGGAAGATCTTTTACACGTTAACAATTTAGCAATGAACTTAATTTGTGGACAGTTGTAAGTAAAAGAATAGAAAAAAAGTAGCAACTTAGGTCACATAAAAAAATATGATATATAAATAATTTTGGAAGGTGAAATATGCTACATTAATGAAATAGAGAAGGAACGATATTTACAAATGTAATTATCGTTGGAAGTAAAGAAAAGCTTGGACGATATAAAATAATGTTACAATATCGTATCAACACACAAAAGTACTTATATCCAAGTACAAATAACACGTTATGCTACTCGCCCAACTCCTTTCACCATGTTACTAGTTGTTGTGCTAGTTATACGAGTGAAGAAAAGTAATGCATCAATTTATGTTACAACGAAGTATTACTATCCTCAATAGAAAACATGACCTTTCTTTTTGGAATTCATTATACGCATTCAGTACTTGTTTTCATCTTTCTCCAGTCGGCTGCTGGCCTCACATCCACATGTGTAAATCACAGAGGCAGGCGAACATCCAGCTAGTGTAGGGGTGACATGTGGTCAGCATGTCGGGTCACACAGCCGTTATAACGGGTTTTCTCAACCTACAGCTGCAACTTATTGTAGCTGCCCAAATGCCTCACGATGCTGGATGTGCAACGGTTCCGTACTGTACGAAATTCCATGAGAAAATATCTTACTCCATGGGGACTCAAACCAGCTGTTCACCGAGGCGCCTTACCTTAAACCACTCGGCGCGACTGTTTACTTGTGTTGAAGCATCTGATGAAGGACACTAGTAGGGTCTATAAGGAGCGAGAGTGAAGAATATTCACGATAAAAATTCTAATAAAATATTTATCTATAATACATAACAAGTATGAAGCTAAAATAATTACGCACAATGTGGGCCTATTTAAATACAAATATAAACTAAAGTAAACTAAACAAATGTAATTTCCAAGGGCAGTTGCTCCAAACATAAGGTAGTCATTATGCCAATTGATATGTTATGGGAACATTCAGACTCTAACCTACAATTCAAGTATCAAATCTAATTTAACAACTTGTCCTTTAAAATGAGATTTATCGGATGTAAAGCTATAATCTACATATTCCTAATTATTTGCTTATCTGGTTGGAGTCCAGTGCCTGCTGTGCCTCTTCCAGTTGTAACGTAAACAATCCAGATGTATGACTGAATTTCCATTCGTCGAATAATGGTTTTAACTCTAAGCGCTCAAACACAACAAATATACATCCAGCACATGTCTATATAAGTTAAATGGAGGAATCTTACATTTTTATAGAATAAATGAGCACTGT
Organism: Diploptera punctata; assembly: GCA_030220185.1. Classification (NCBI taxonomy): domain Eukaryota; kingdom Metazoa; phylum Arthropoda; class Insecta; order Blattodea; family Blaberidae; genus Diploptera; species Diploptera punctata. The sequence goes on from JASPKZ010008769.1 coordinate 79,134, forward strand.
TATATCCTTAACGCATGCGAAATGCAGAATACGTTCGGATTTCAGTTGTTTTAAAATGACCCGTTTCAGTAGGATTTCGTAAAACATAGCAAAAGAAACAATGTGAAAGGCGGAGAGAAACAATGTGAAAGGCGGGGAGAAACAATGTGAAAGGCGGGGAGAAACAAATTATTTTCAATGCTGTCAAATAGTTTAGTAAAAAATCCAATAATAGCCATTGAAGATGTGGTGAAAATATCAGAATTTACAGGTGAGTTAGCATAGAGCATATATTCTGCTCATAATGAAGTACAAATAAAGGATATCTATCGACATCATGAAAAAAAAGTCTGATTATGTAGACATATATGTCATGTTTTTCATAAATAAATAGGAAATGAATGTTCATAATTATTCGTACCATATTACTTGTATTATTCAGTCTTCAAATACTAAGAACAATGTTTATATCGGTGACATTTTCTTACACGATTCAGTCATATGGCGGGTAAAAGTAGCACCACGGTTCCCCCAATAGACACAGCAATACCTTATGCAAGTTTGTTTACAGTACAACTGGAACTTAGCTCGGAATTGGTACAGCCTAATGTTACATAATTCAGAATGCAAAAGTCCTACCACATTGTACGATGTATTTAATTAAATTAAGTTCATTTATTTAGTTTACCTGATGGAGTTAAGACCGGGTTAAATTATACAAACAATAAGAATTATGATTGATACACTATATATATATATAATATATATATATGTTATAATTAAATTTTTGACATTGAGCAATGCAAGCTTAAGTGAAGACCGAGTTCTCGCTACATCTTGTAATAATGGATAATATATATATATATATATATATATATATATATATATATATATAAGAAAAATAAGTGTTTGTATTGGATTTGCCCGGTGGTGTAATGGATAGCATCCTCGAGTACAAATAGAGAGGTCCAGCTTCAAATCCCGTCCAGGCATTTATTTTTCTTATCATGTTATATACAATATAAAGTTGACAAGGATAAGAAAGAATAATAATAATAATAACAAAAATAATAACCTGTAATTGGATTAAGTAAATGGCTTGGTAAAGAAAGTTTAAAATATAAAGGAATAATGAGAAAAGAGTAACATTAATGTACACTACAGTTTATCAGATAATCTGGTGCCCCATAAGGATAAGTTTGCAATTCTGTTTGAAAAATGAGTAATGCAAGTTTTCATGGTATATACAGAGATTTTTAAAATCAATTGAAATGTTCCTTCAACTTAAGGGATTTATCGCATTTTTAAAAATAAACACGTGCATTTTCTTCAGGTAATCATTCACATGCTACAATATTAAATTGGCGGTTGCTTTTCTTTTTATTACTATTATTTCAATTCATGCAGTTGGACTCCTGGCATAGAATCGCCTAATGATTCTCAAAACGGGGCCATTTTCATGAAACTAATTAGAGGTGATCGTTGGTTTCATAATGATACTGGACATTAAAAATAACGATACTTGCATTTTCCTAACTTAATAATTCACTTAACTGATAAGATGCACTAGACAAAAAGCCAGTCTGCAGCCGACATTTGGTGAGTTAAGAGATCGAAGAGCACGCAGAATCTCCTGAGGATGTCTACCGCAGTAGTAGACGAAACGTTGAGTGTTAATAAAACCAGACCACGGCCATTTAGCCCGAAAGACATAAAATACATGAATCAAAATACCTGCCGTGAAAGTCTACAATTTTACAAAAAGAATAAAATTGAGGTTAGGGTGAGTTACTTCTTACAGAAAGACTCGGAAGTCAAAAACAAACTGGGAAGTAATGTTAGTTAAGCAATTCTGGGAAAAACTGCACTTAAACTAACGTGGAATATTTTCAAACTCCTAGAGAACTACAGTGCGCATGCGCCAGAGTTTATAGAGGCAGTGATAACCCACCATCGAACCACATATCGATTATCATCCTCGATTATTATTGATAGCTTATGCTAGGTGGCAGCATGTCGCTATGAAATTTATATCACCAATCTTTGCAATAAATCCCGAAATCTATGTTAAAAAATATTAATAATATTAAAATTATCAAATGTTTATTAAAAATGGGTGTACACTTATCACTCCCTAACGCTGTTCCAACCAGCGATAACCAAAAACAGCGATAGAAAAATCATAGACTAAGTAATATACTCTGTGGAGAAAATAGCAGTTAGCAATCACAATATTGTCTAACAGTGTCATAATATTGTGATTTCCGTATTTAAATAAATACTTGAAAATTGTCTAATAACGTTATAAAAATTGTTTGAAAAAGTTTAAAATATTTAAAAGTGTTAGTATATACAGAAGAAGAGCTATAGTTTACAACAATAAACTGAAAAATCAAGCGTAAGTAGAAGTGCAGTTGAGCCCAATATAATACATAAACAATATTTAGTTAAAACTTTCATCAGGATATATTCTAGGGAAGCCCCGCGCCGTTAAGGCAAGATGCCTTGATACAGAGTTACGGGGCTAGCGCTGGTTCGGGTCTCCATGGGAGGAAAAATTTTCTCATGAAATTTCCATCAGTATGGGACCGGTGACCACCCAGCATCGTGAGGAATTTGGATAGCTACAATAAGCAGCAACTCCGTGTTGAAAAAGAAACAAATATAACGGCTGTGCGACCCTACATGCCGAGCACTTTTTACCTCTACACAGGCTCGATTATTGTGATTAACACATGTTGATGTGAGGCCAGCAGCCGGCTGGTAGGCTAAGGGCCTGAATTGAAAGGCTACAGTAAAGAAGGCACATAACTCAATAAGCTTTTAGTATATGTTGATCCTATAGGCGATAGCGAGGCACGTTGTACTGAGTAGCACCACACGTTAGGCCTATATAATGCAAATGGACAATAATAACAAATTATGGAGATTCTGAAGAAGTGACTGAAATCAAGTTCCGGAACAATAATAATAATTACAAATACACAAATAACTACAAACAGGAATGAGGTGCACAAAAAAATTAAACATAAGCTCAATTCTGGGAAGGCGTGTTATTACGCATTGCAGGAACTCTTGTCATTCCATCTTATCTAAAAAAACATAAAAATATAGAAAACGGTTATGCTTCTCGTTATATGTATGCGGAACATGGATTCTCGCATTAAGGGAGAAAAAAATATTACCAGTATGTGAAAAGAAAGTTCTTACGAAAAATGTTTCACCAAAGACAGATGAACAGGTGAATGGAGAAGACTGCGTAAGCTACATGAAGTATACGAGAAATTAGATCTAATAATTACCGTCAAATCTCGTAAATATGGGCAGGACATGTGGCATGAAGGGGATCAAAGAGGAACATGGAAACTCCTTGTGGAAAACAAGAGGGAAAGCGCCCAGTAGGTAGACGACAGAATAGCATTATCTGAGGTAAATTATACAGAGGATGGTTGCAAAGCATTATCTGAGAAAAAAATGTGTGTCCATGAAGCTTCGGGTTCATTAATGACACTGTATTATCAGTTTAACAGTAAAAGATGATTATGTGACAGGAATGTTCAGGTACTGTTATTGAGAATACAAACAGTAAATCCACTTACCTTCTCCATTCAGGCTCGAGTCTAAACATGTTCACATAAAAGCGGTATTTGTTATGGATCACACTTGCATTATTTTACAACGAGACGGTAAAAGTTCGATTACTTACAAGGTTCACGTAGGATGCATTGAGAACACTATCGTGATTAATGTTCATCCGTTAAAAAACATAAATTTCTATAACTTTTAGAATAATATATTAATGCAGTAATTGATGTTATTAAATTTATCAAAATGGCTAATTACATGTCAGTAACCGCACACGTTCTGAACTGAGGCTCGCTGGGAAGATGCAACTCGATGCGCCACCTATCAAAACATTATTACCAACATGATTTGTCCCGTGCGAGCGAAATCGCTAATTTTTTATTGAAATATGAATCTATTTAGCGGTTCAATCATGCTGGTATAGTAAATATTATATATCTTATTCTTCTAGGATTTGTATATGCTAAAAGTATTAGGCTATTCTCTGTCAGGTTTCCACCTGTGAATGATGCAACAGAACAAGTGCCTGCTAGCGTCATATGTTAGCCAACAACAAACGAATATTGATTATATTTATACAAAGAAATCTTCTTCGCTTGTGCATTGTTACTTTTTTCTATATTTGTGTCAATTAAGTTTTGTATTGTTAATAAGGGGAAAATCCCTATGACATGTCATATTATGACTTTCAATTTGAATTTCCAGTACTTACGTAAAATTCATATATAGGTCTTGTGACATTTAACATAAACCCGATTCTGGAATTGCATTACAGGACTCTAGACGTCGCTAACTCACTCACTTTTCGGATACATTCCTATCCAGGGCTAATGAATTCCAATTATCCGCTGTATAATGTACTTCCCTCAAATCATAGTTAAGGATATTCTTCCACCTCATTCTTAGTCTCAATACTGGACGCTTTATCTCTGATTTTCCTACAAGCAGATCCCAAATATCACTAAGTAACTAGCCTATTTTGCAGTATCGAAGCCGTAGGTTTATGGCTTGCATGTACGTAAGTTCTCCATACATCCCTTTCCTGAACTAATATTTTCCAATCATCCCCCATGCAATTCACCTCCCTCTAATCATGCTTATCCTCCCACCTCATTCTTGGTCTACCAACTGTGAGTTTTCCCTCTGGTTTTCCTACAAGAAGTTTCCATGCTCCTCTTTCACTCCTCATTCGCACCACATTTTTATCGCAGTCTACGAGACTTAACTACATCTGATGTCTTTATAAAGATCCTGTAGCTCACTGTCATGTAGTCTTCTCCATTCATCTGTCTAAAGCAGCGGTACTCATTACGCATGCGGCTCTTAAATATATTTATTAAGGCTCTTGGAATAATTTTACCTTCATTACATTACATTTAAATTTTAAATTCTAAGTATAAATAATATTATCTTTATTGAAATTCTACAAAACTTTGGATATCCCTGTGTCATTCCGAGCAGTACAGTACCGCACGTGTTCAACAATGCAATGCAATGTCCTGGCTAGTGTTATTGGTTTTGAATACGTGTACGTTTGTTTCTAAATCCGTTTAAACTTCTACATTGTCGTCCGAATCTTTCACAATAAAATATTATACAATTTAATTTCTATGAACAAGCGATTGGATACTGTGTGTTACCTAATCAGTTGAAGTGAAGTGACGTGAAGTGAATTTCAGTGTTTAATAATGGCTGGTGTTTTTTCGAAAGAGAAAAAGAGAAAACTCGAAGATGAAGGAAGAGTTTTTCAAGATACTTGGGAGCATGAATGTTTCATCATACCTGCTAAAAAGGAAGGCAGTGCGATGTGTGTATTATGTCGAGAGGTAGTTCAAGGTTATAAACGATTTAATCTTAATAGGCATTATAAAACGGTGCATTCAAATTTTGAGTGCAAATATCCTAAAGATTCTAAATTAAGAGCAGAAAAAACTAAAAAAAAAATTAAAAATGTCAATAGTGTCTGAACGGAAAATGATGTTGGATACCGTAAGTGAAAATAAATTGATAACAAAAGCCTCATATGAAGTAGCAAGAAATTTTAGCACGCAAAATTAAACCGTTTGCCGATGCAGAGATTTTTAAGGAGTGTTTTCTAGTCGTTTGTGACACATTATTTTCTAAATTTCCAAATGCAAAACAGATAAAAAGTGACATACAAAAGTTACAACTTTCCGATTCTACTTGTGTTAGGAGACTTATCGAAATGTCTGTAGACATGCTCATTTGTACTCTCGATGAAATTCGTGAATGTGACTATTTCAGCCTTGCTCTGGATTCGTCCACAGATATTAGTTCCACCTCTCAGTTGCTTTTATTTGTTAAATATTGTAATAAGATAGGGTTTATAAAGGAAGAATTTTTAACTGTAATACCTATGACATGTCAGACACGGGGAATAGATTTTTTTGAAGCAGTTAAATCTTTTTTTGACAAATACAAAATTAACCTAAACAAACTTTTATCAGTGTGCACTGACGGTTGTCTCTCAATGGTAGGTTGTCATACAGGATTCATTTCTCTGTTAATAAAACATTTAAATAGAGACCACTTATTAACATACCATTGCATTTTACATCAAGAAAATCTTGCTGCTAAATTTGACGAAACTTTCAGATCTGTGATGAAGAAAGTAATTAACATTGTTAATTTAATTAGATCACGTGAACTAAATCATAGGCAATTCATAGAATTTCTCAAAGAGCTTAAATCACTGTATGATGATGTTATTTTTCACAGTGAGGTCAGGTGGCTGAGTAAAGGAAGAGTTTTGGAACGATTTTTTAATCTTCGCCATGAAATAAAACTCTTTTTAAGTGAACGAGATAAAGAATACCCTGAACTAGACTCTTCTTCATGTTGGTTAAAAGTTGGCTTCCTGGCTGACATAACATGAATACTGAATGATGTCCAAATTAAAATGCAAGGTACCAATAAATTTATTACTCAGCTCACAAGTGCAATTTTTTCTTTAGAAGAAAAATTAAAAATGTATACAGAAGAACTTAGTGATAATGATTTCACTGGTTTCCCATGTTTCCAACGTCTTATTGAAGAATATTCAGATGAAGAAATAAACTTGCAACCCTTCATAGAATTGCTCACTGTACTACACCATGATTTCAGCGCGAGATTTAATGATTTTAGAAAGTTTCGAAACCCATTTTGATTAGTTGAAAATCCCTGGTCAATAACGACAACAGATGTAACTGGGTTGTCAATTTTTGGTCCTCAGATTAGAAATCTAAAAAAATGAACTTATTGATCTCCAGCAGGATTCAGAACTGGAAGGTATTTTTCAAGAGAAACGAAAAACGAATTCAATTTTAGAGTTTTGGAATACAGTTCCAAAAAAGAAAACCAGTTCGAAAACTTGGGGTCGTGTGCATATAAAATTCTGTGTCTTTTTGGGATAAACGTATGTTTGTGAAATGACTTTCAGTAAGATAAAGTTCATCAAGGGTAAACATAGATCTCGTCTCACCAATGTGAACTTGGAAAACCTGCTGCGGATATGTGTGGCAAATCAACCAGCTCGTATTGACAAAATTGTGCAGGAGAGTAGCAGAGTTCGACCATCAACTTCACAGCAGTAATCTACACGACTGTAAGTTGCCTTAAAATAATTATGTACAGTACCGTAATAATAATAATAGTATAATAATAATAATAATAATAATATAATAATAATATATAGTAATAATAATAATAATAATAAAATAATAAACAGTTAATTATTAACAAAAATTAAAGGACTAATCAGTAATTGTATTTTGTCTATAAGTGTAAAAAAAAAAAGCTGCGTGTTACCAAGACTGAGAACTGTGAAATTAGGTGCGGCTCTCAAACAGATATGGTTTGTTATATTTGGCTCTCTTGTAATTTCTAGTGAGTACCACTGGTCTAAAGTAAAAAAACTTTATGCTCAATACTGATAGTATTTTCTCCTCCCTAACATATTATGATGATCATCTTTGACAAGCCTCATGGTCTCAGCGTTTCTGGCTACAGTTCATAAGGTCCCGGCTTCGATTCCCGGTCAAACAATGGTATTTTTTCCTTAAAGGGAATTATTCCTGTGGTTGCCCTTGGTGTGGAATTTAGGTTAAGTTTAGGTTAAGAACTCTCCTGGCGCTTCATTATCATTCATCTCCTACCATATCGTAACTCCGCCTTAAGGTGCTCCAACTTAGGAAATTAATTACAATTCCGCCAATGCCAGGGGAGAAAGCCACAAATGTCATAAAAGGCTACCTGGTGGCATTAGAAAAAAAAATATAATCATCGTATATTAACTACACTCTTTAAGAAGACTACACAAATGTAATACGTATTTCTGTATTAACAGATGACGTAGTTGTTAAAGGCAGCTCAGAGCGTCACTTCAGATCAAATGTCGCTTTAATAAAAAATAAAAGTGTCGTAATGACTGTTTAATTATTCAAATTAAAATGATCTTCCTTTGTGTTATTGTTGTTTCGGAGGTGGTACGTAGAGAAATATGTTAAAACACACTTTTATAATCATCTTAAGAGTGTAATAAATTACATGAATCAATTGAGAAGCCCAGTTTCTGATGCCAAGTTCCTTATTTAAGACATGAAACTAATAATCTTCCTATAAGTAGTGTAAACTGATAAAACTTGAGACCTGTTTAAAATAGTAGTTAGCAGTGTCTAGGAGTGTAACTGAGTAGTATATCGTATAAGTTAACACAAGTAGGTAACACTGTGTACAACAAACTTATCTTGAAAATAATTTTTAAAATTTGCATTAAGAAGTTTCCTTGCTTAATTGATTTTTGTTCTTTTTTAAATCATTTTGATATTTTGATAACCTTCACCAAAGAAAAATATTACGGAACAACAATGCAAACAGAGCTACTATGTTTCGGCTCTACAAATGACCGTCTTTGCCACAAGAGCATGAATCTGGTACTCATTTCCGTTAGGAGCTGAGTCGACACCGGGGCCGCGATGCCACCAGAAGGTTTGGTCCAGCTAAAAATCCTAACCCAATCGAGGCTCGAATCCTCGACCTTCTGGCTTGTAGCGTGATTGTTCAAACAAACTATGCTATGCCATGAGCCATTAAAATTGCTTCATATAATTAACATGATATTTTTACTGGGTCAGAATTAATGAAGAAGCTAATTAAAATGGAAATACACTGAACATGTTCATTTATTGAGCTACAAAGAAGGTAAAATTATCTCATTTATGTGCTGCAATGTACAAGTAAAAATTACACAGGGCCTAAATCTGTGAATGTGTATAAAAAGTTTAGAAAATAATAGCTACATCATTTTTTGTGTCTTTTTTTTCATATAATAAATAATTTGTTATTATGATTTCATATTTTGGTATAATTTTCTCGAAATAATTCCTCCCTATAACTGTGTAATTTATTTTTCATTTCTCAGTCAGCGTTTGAGATTCTTTGAAAGTTATTTGGAACAAAAATTCTCATTTTCTGTAATGTTACCCGTCCTAACTCATTGTGTTGTACCTATGCCAGTTATATACTTATAAAAAATTACTGACGAGTATAACAATAAATAATAGATTTAAAAAACTAAAACAATACGCTTTATTAGAAAACAGAACTAAAAAATGAAAAAAAAAATAATTTTAATTTCCAGCACGCTTGGGATAAAAATAAAGTGGTCAACAAAAAATCATCTCCACCTCATATACAATAAAACTAGAGTTATCAACAAAAAGAAAATAATTTTACCGTCAAAAGCGTGGGGTGCTCTATATCAAATCGGATCCCCAAAGCTGTTTATAATTATATACCAAGAGGACGAAGATCACTGGGCCGTCCATTGAAACGCTGGAGGGAAAATTTTCTATATGATCGTAACAGGCCTTGGCCTAATACTTGGAAGGAAGAAGAAGAAGAAGCTCTACATCAATTAATATATTTGACAATAAAGAAATATTGGTAAAAGTAAAGTCTCTAAGAAGAAAATGTAAAAATCATAAAAAGCACCCCACACTTTTGATGGGAAAATTATTTTTTTTGTGGATAACTCTACTTTTATTCTAGATGTGTTGGAGGTGATTTTTTTTGTTGACCACTTTAATTTTATCCCAACCGTGTTGGAAAATAAAATTATTTTTCATTTTTTTTCTTCGGTTTTCTAATATAGCGTGTTGTTTTAGATTTTTAAAACTATTATTTATTTTTTATTTTTTAGTTTTAATATTTTACAGAATAAGATAAAAATGTAAATATCTTTAAATTCGATACTATTGAAGTATGCGCTAAAAGTAATACTTTTCTAAAAAGAAACCCTCCCAACCAGATTTGAACCAGCGACCTATGGATTACTGCAATTATATACCACTTGAGTTCACCGCTCTACCAACTGAGCTCTTACAACGATTGACTAAAAAGTCGACCTATTATACCAGTTTCCGTTTTTTTTATTTTCCGATGATTCTGGCCAGGATTTTAGAAACAAAAATATGAAATTATTGCATTGTCACGGGGTCGTTTACAAGTATAGAATGTTTGAAGTCAATCCAATGTTTCTAAGTGAGTGAAAATCGTTTTCAAAGATTCCGTTATATAGATACAAAGACGCTTTTTTTGCACGCTTTATATTAGCTTGACCTGTATCTATTTATCTATCTATCCATCTATGTAACGGAATCTTTCAACGCGATTTTCACCCACTTAAAATCATTGAATCGACTTGAAACTTTGTATACTTATAGAGGACTCGTGACAATACAATAATTTCATATTTATTTTGTAAACTCCTGGCCATAATCATCAGAAAATCAAAAAAAGTGTTTTTGTATCAATGTAATGGAATCTTTCAACGCCATTTTCACCCACTTAGAAACATTGGATCGATTTGAAACTTCGTATACGTGTAGAGGACCCGTGAAAATATAATAATTCCATATTTTATTTCTAAAATCCTGGCCAGAATCATCCGAAAAAAAAATTAAAACTGCTATAATAGGTTGCGGAGTTGTCGACTTTTTAGTCAATCGTTGTAAGAGCTCAGTTGGTTGAGCAGTGAACTCTTAGTGGTATATAATTTCAGTAATCCATAGGTCGCTGGTTGAAATCCGGCTGGGAGGGTTTTTTTATAGAAGGGTATTACTTTTAGCTCATACTACAATAGTATCGAATTTAAAGATATTTACATTTTTATCTTATTCTGTAAAATATTAAAAATAAAAACAAATAATAAATAATAGTTTTAAAAAACTAAAACGACACGCTTTATTGAATAACTAAAAAATAAAAAATAATTTTAATTTCCAATTCGCTTGGAATAAAAATAAAGTGGTTACCAAAAAAATCATCTCCAACACATAATATAATGAAAGTAGAGTTATCAACAAAAAGAAAATAATTTTACCATCAAAAGCGTGGGGTGCTTTTTATGATTTTTACATTTTCTTCTTAGAGAGCTTACTTTTACCAATATCTGTTTATTATCAAATATATTAATTGATATAGATCACCCCACGCTTTTCATGGTAAAATTATTTTCGTTTTATTGATAACTCTAGTTTCATTCTATATGTGTTGGAGATGATCTTTTTGTTGACCACTTTAATTTTATACCAAGCGTATTGGAAATTAAAATTATTTTTCATTTTTTAGTTTTCTAATAAAGCGTGTTCTTTTAGTTTTTTAATTTTTTTTTCTCATGATTCTGGCCAGGGTTTTAGAAGAAAAATGAAATTATTGTATTGTCACGGGTCCTTTACAAGTATACAAAGTCCAAGTTAATCCAATGTTTCTAGGTGGGTGAAAATCGTGTTCAAAGATTCCGTTACATAGATACGACACATTTGTTTTAAATTTTCTGATGATTCTGGCCAGGGTTTTAAAAGATATGATATCATTGTATTGTTACGGGTCCTTTACAAGTATACAAAGTGTCAAGTCGATCCAATGATTTCAGAGGCGTCGCGACGTCAAATCGGGCGTCCGCTTCCTTACAGCAATGTCACGTTACCAGGTATATGTTGGGTTTTATAAAAACGCCTGAAAATGGAACATTGCAGATAACTGGAAACCACTGTATCGTCACAAAGTGGAGACAGACATTCCCTCTTACTGCTCGGCCAAGTTAAATCTGTGCTAGGAATGTGCTGTCGATTCTTTTCTTTCTCTTGCTACGTTGCCACTTCCTGTCGCATGTATTCTGTTATTTGACTGGGAGAGGAGCGCTGGTAAATGCTGTGTTTTTATGATCCGACAGCTACAGAAGTAGTTGACCAAATGAATAATCCAGCAACCATGTTACTACTGGGGAATGAGCCGTCCCTCTACATTACATGTTGCAATTCCCCTCTTTTAATGTAAAACTACATACCTTGTCTCGTAGTTAAAAAATAATTTTCATAATTAGAATATAATTCAAAACAGTAATATGAAAATATTATGCATTATGCTATTATGTGTTACAGAGACTCTTGACGTCCCAACTCCTTTCAAAAAACGTTATACTGAAAAAATATAAAACTGTTTATTCTACCAGTTATATTATATGGATGTGAAACATGAACTCTTAATTTAAGGGAGGAAAGGAGATTACGAGTATTTGAGAATCAAGTTCTTAGGAAAATTTTTGAACCAAAGAGAGATATACAGACAGGTGAATGGAGAAAGCTACTTAACAGTTAGCTACGTAGTCTTTATGCGAATACACAAATAAAAAAGAACAGTTAAGTCTTGTAAACTACGATGAGCAGGACATGTGGCACAATGCCTAGGCTTTGTCCAATAATGCCAAAATCCAAATGTTACGCTTGAATGGGGTTTTGATCGATGTAGCTTTGGAGAAGTGTTGCATTGTAACGTAGCAACGATTGAACGGTTTAAAATTTCATTCTGTTTCTGCAATGCCGTGGAAAATATTAGCTCATATTTTGGGATATGGAAGTTAGGTAAGTTTGAATACATTCATCACAGAAATATTCTAATAAATACACTTTTTATTATACACTGCAGCTTCATTTAGTTGAATAGTTAAGGATTTAATTCCAACGCTTCCTGTCACTAATACAATTTTTATATTCAACTAGCTAATGCGCTCCTACTCCTAAATAAATAAAATATTGTTTTTTAAATTTTCGTTCAGGTAAACTCCTACACCTGATGTTTCAGAGCATAATAGCAGCTAAACACAAAGTTATACGTTTCGACCAATCAAACATGGCGGTTTGCTAGAGTCAATTCTTATTTTCGGATTTGAGGTAAACCCCAGTTAAAATGGTGGGATTTCGATGTGTTTTTACGTGCCTCGGTTTATTTTAATAGCATATACTGAGTTTCGTTGTGAAACAAGGAAATTTGCGACCGCAGAGCAGCTTTTAAATGTTCGTTTCTGGTGAACTCCTACATCTACAGGTTTTAGAGCATCACAGGTAGCGGCTACAGACTGAGATGTGTGGGTCATATAATGACAATGGAGGAGGAGAATACCACTAGAAAGCTTACACTACTGACACCAGATGGAAGAAGACCGAAGTTGAGATGGAGTAGAGAAAGCTCGGGGTCCGGGGATGGAGGAGGACGTTGGTTAGGGATGCGTGGGGAGCAGCCAGTGCCCATAAAGGGTTGTAGAGCTAGAAGAAGAAGAAGAAGAAGAAGAAGAAGAAGAAAGCGGCTAAACGCTCGGCGTACTTGAAAACATGTGTGTACAAATTTTCATGAAGTTCGGTTGAGGGGTTTAGAAGTCACAAACATATACAGACTGCTAGCTAATAACCGGGGTGCGTTGCTGCGCCCAAATAGATGAAATATTATACATTAACTAAATTGTATGGTATACGCTGAGACGAACCAAACAATGACTTTCAGGTAAACATCTACTTCTGATTGTCAATTTTGATAATATCTACCTCGGTTTATTTTAATAAGATATACTGTGTTTCGTTGTGAAACATCGAAAATTGTGATCGCTAGAGCGACTTTTAAATTTTTACTTCAGGTGAACTTCTACACCTAAAGGTTTTACAGGGTCCAGTTGTGAATCTGAACCATCGAGGGACCCCATCAAACACACAAAAATGTTCATCAAAATCGGATCAGTTGTTTAAGAGGAGTTGAGTGACAAACACACGTAAAGATAAAGATTATTGAGTCTTGTAACATCTAATTTTCGGTCTGACTTGGAGTCTAGTTGTTAAACGTTTCACTGGGAATGTTTTTTAACAATAAAAGTATTTCATCACACATTCTGCATAAATGGACAAACCAAATTAATATTTGTGCTCTTGTGCATTTTATTTATTTAAAACCTCAGGTTGTCATTTTGACATTTCCGGTGTTCTCTTTTGGCACTGGAATAATTGTAATCCGTTTATGAGGTTGGGACTCCGGAAGGAGGGGTTACGACTGTGCTGGTGATATGAAAGGTGATGATGATGATAATAGCGGTGCGCCAGGAGAGCCCTTAATCCTAAACTTAATCTAAGGTGAATATGAATGACGATGATTGTGACGGCCGTGTAATGTTGGGCCTTAAAGTTCCCTGACATTTGTCTTATAGCTGAGGGAAAACTTTCACTCAAGAGACTTGTCACGACCGGGGATCGGACCCGTTGGATATATATTTTATACTTTTCTATTCAATTCATCACTTGTTCTACAATTTCTGCTGCTCGAAAATTTTCCAAATACACAGGGTGCAGCCAGCATAAGTCAGTTAACCGAAAATGTAAATACATTATATTCTGTAGCTTACAACAACTATACAAAAAACAACTACCGAAATTGTTCAAAGTGACCTCCATTGTTATTTAAGCATTTATGACATTGTTTTAATACTGATTTACACAATTTCCCATTATTAACAAAAGTGTTTTCAAATTCCTGTTCAATCATATCCCGTAAATGATGCAGGATTAATAGTTTTGTATCCTTCAAAATCACCTGAAGCAGTGAGATTACAATCTCAAGGTCCCGTATTCAAACCCCTGTTTCAACCAATCTGATTTTTCCCTTGTAACCCTGTGCAGTGGTTAATTGACTGTAGTTATCAATCATTCTTAAATTAACACGCTCTACCGACAGGTTGTATCTGGGTGACACAAGAGACCGAAAAGTAGTGCGTAAATAGGGAGACGTTAACCCCTTAATTGGTGAAATTATTTTTTAAATGGCAGCTTATTTGAATGCATCGGACTGGAGTGAAAACAAATCATGCATAATCATAATTTATTTTGTATATATTGTTGTATAATTTTAAGCAAATTTAAATAATTTTTACTGATTAATTTTACCCACTATTACTTACTCACTGGCACTCTCGAACCCATAGGTTCATGGCCGCACGGACATAAGCTCTCCATAAAACCCTATCCTGAGCTAATGCTTTCCAATCATTCCCTGTATAATCAATATCCCTCAAATCATAGTTAATGTTATTCTCCCACCTCATTCTTGGTCTACCAACTGGGCGTTTTCCCTTTGGCTTTCCTACAAGAAGCTTCCATGCAAGTCTTTCATTCCCCATACGTGCAACATGTCCTGCCCATCGCAGTCTACGAGACTTAACTGTTCTTATTATATCTGGCTTTCTATAAAGACCATGTAGTTCATTGTTATGTAGTCTTCTCCATTCACCTGTCCGTTCACCTCTCTTTGGTCCAAAAATTTTCCTAAGTACTTTATTCTCAAATACTTGTAATCTCCTTTCCTCCCTTAAAGTAAGAGTCCATGTTTCGCACCCATATAATATAACTGGTAGAATAATAGTTTTATATATTTTCAGTTTAACGTTTTTTGAAAGGAGTTGGGACATCAAGAGTCTCTGCAATGCATAATAGCACGCATTTCCAGAATTGAGCCTATGCTTAATTTCTTTGAGCATCTCATTCCTATTTGTGATTATTGTTCCTAGGTATTTGAATTCAGTCACTTCCTCAAAATTTCCCTTATTTGTCATTAGCTGTCCATTTCCATTGTATAATGTATTTCTACGTGTGACCATATATTTAGTTTTATTGATATTTACTTCCAGTCCTAATTTCTTAGTGTTACTCAATAGTTTGTGCGTGTTGTCCTTTAGTATGTCCTCGCTATCGGCCAATAGTACTACATCATCAGCATAAACTAACAGCTTATTAATACCATTGAGTTGTAAGTCTTCCTCATTCTCTTAAGATTTAATGGCATGCTCTAGTACAAAATTAAATAGTGGAGGAGATAGAGCATCTCCTTGTTTCAACCCATTTTGGATTTCAAAAGTGTCCGAAAACTGTTTGCCTACACACACCCTACTCTTTGTGCCATTTAGACACATTCGTATCAGTCTAACTAACTTTTTGGGAATTCCGAACTCCAGCAGGATACTATATAACTTCTCCCTCTTAATTGAATTATATGCTTTTTTGAAGTCTACATATATTTGATGTACAGTACCATTATATTCCCATTTCTTTTCTAGAATCTGTCTTATACTAAAAATCTGATCTGTTGTAGACCTGTTTCTTCGAAATGCACATTGATGATCTCCTAGAATGTCATCAATATAGGGAGTAAGTCTGCTTACTAATATATTTGTAAGAATTTTGTACGAAGTTGAAAGTAATGAGATGCGCCTGTAGTTGTTGCAATCAGTTTTATCTCCTATCTTATAAATTGGTACGATAATTGATTCCTGCCATTCATCTGGAAGAACTTCTTTTTCCCAAATCATACGAAGCAACCAGTGTATCTTGTCCATCAATTTTTCTCCCCCTGATTTTATCAGTTCTGCTGGGATCTCATCTGAACCTGATGCTTTATACATCTTCAATTTTTCAATCGCCATTTCAACCTCTAATGCACTTGGTTCTGCGACTAGCATTTCTGCTGTCTGTAAATTATCCTCCTCAATGTCCTGTTCTGTATGTACATTTAATAGCTGATTAAAGTAACTTTTCCATCTATTTAATATATATTCCTGGAATCTGCAATCATATCCCCATTTTCATTCCGAATTATGTTTGTTCTAGCCTGAAACCGTTTCTTCTCTGTACTAATTCCCTGATATAATTCTCTAATGTTCCTATTTTTTGCATTGATTTCAAGATCACTAATCTTCTCTCTCAAATATTCCCTCTTTTTACTCTTTAGTAGCTTGGTGGTTTCCCGTCTAACACTACCCAATTGCTCCAAATTTACGTCATTTGGCTCATGTAACCATTTCATTTTTGCTAGCTTCCTTTTGTTTACAATGTCGGTACATTCCTCATCAAACCATTTCTTGTTTTGCCTCTTTTTTAAACAACCAATGCTTTCTGATGCTGACAATTTTACCCACTATTAATTAAGAATATTGAACTGATTCCTCATTCGCCGAAGAACTCCGTGACCTTGTAAAGTGCGTGTATGTTCCAAAGTACCGACAGGTCGTCTTTGTACAGTATGTATATGTACAAAAATGTGATAATTATAGTAAAATAACATCTTCGTTGGAAATATTTGCGTTCATTATAAACAACTGACTGACGTTAACAGTCTGACCAATGTAATTACGGTAAATGCCGAAAATAATTTAGTTAAGACTACAGCAGGCCGTGACACCAATTAGAGTAAAATGGGTACAAGTATCAATTTATTGTTGTATATTGTTTCAAATAAAGGTCAGTTCATTTAAAATGCAGTGATTTATTTCGTATAATGTATATTAACACTACATTTTGGATATAAATTTTTGTATATACATTGTACGTGGTATACGAAAGGGGCAGTGAGTTTACTTCCCGTCCTAGGTATGTAATTTGTAATATTACAGTATAGTTTAGGAAACTGAACTTTCAATCATGGTCGCCAGTCCTGTAAGTACGACAGAACGCACTATCGTGCAAAAAAGATAGTAAAAATGTCCTTTCTTGGTGAGCGATAACAATAATGTTGACGTAATAACTCTACCGTAACGAAGCAACGTCACTAAATGTGAAAATGCAAAATATTTTTACAAATCGAAATTCAAAATATATTAACCAAATATCCTTTAATAACCTTCCTAAACACCTGGGGATTGAGTAGCTCATAATCTCCAGTTACCTTTCCTAAACTATCCATCAACAAGGATTAAGCTCAATGGCCTGTTCCGATCTCATTATAGGTCGAATTGGTCCTTCCATCTCTTCAATGGTCTTCCCAACATTCTTCTTCCTTTTGGTTTATAATTATACATTCTTCTTGGTATGCGCTGTTCATTCATTCGTAATACGTGCTGAAGATAAGCATTTTGATAATAATTTATTCTTTCACAGAGATTAAATATATCAAGTATTGTTCTTATATCTTCGTTTTTGTTTTCATCGGTCCTTTGGTATCCTGCTATTGCTCTCAACATATTCATTTCAGCAGCCTCTATTTGTTTTCTATCAGCCTTCGTTAATGTCCAGGTTTCACATCCATAGATAAGAGAAGGAACTGCCAATACTTTGTAAAACTTCAAAATAATAAGTGTCATGGCGGACAGTGAGTAGTGAATATACTGGTCGCTCGTGTTTTTGCACAGTTTTCAGCAGGTGATTGTTTGTGTTTTACAGGTAGTATAGGATATTTTGAAATTATTTGTGTGTACATTTATTCTGTAATAATGGCGCCACGCAAAACAA
This sequence comes from Diploptera punctata, assembly GCA_030220185.1. Taxonomy (NCBI): domain Eukaryota; kingdom Metazoa; phylum Arthropoda; class Insecta; order Blattodea; family Blaberidae; genus Diploptera; species Diploptera punctata. The sequence goes on from JASPKZ010008769.1 coordinate 97,295, forward strand.
AGAATTCCGACGAGAATAAAGAAGAAATGACAAAGCGTGTGATGCAGGAATGTTTGAGGGACCCTGCCATGTTGCAGCTGCTAAAGGACTCGGTGCGTGAGGCTATAGTGAGTGAGTTGAAAACAACCATAGATCGGAACACTGAGGTCATTAAACAGTTGGAGCTGTCGTTACAGGAAAGGGATACTAAAATAATGAAACTAGAACAACTGTTGTGCGAAAAAACTGATTCCCTTGAACAGTACCAACGCCGCCAATGCTTACGTATCTTTGGCATCCCTGAGATGGACGCTGAGGATACAGACAAAATAGCTATCGATGTGGCGTCTAAAATAGGTATTAAATTGGAAACATGCGATATAGATAGGAGTCATCGTGTGGGGAGAAAGGCGGACCGGCCACGGCCGGTTATCGTCAAATTCGTAAGCTATCGGAAAAGGAGAGAGGTTTTCCAGAACAAAAAACAGCTGAAAGGGAGTGGTGTTACAATTAGGGAAGACTTAACTCAAATGAGGTATAAGCTATTAAAAGAATGCATCACCAAATATGGTGTAACAAATGTGTGGACAATTGACGGAGCAATCCATGTTAAAGAAGGAGATAACAAACGCATCATTCTCCGGGCCTCAGAAATATAATTAGTGCAAACACGGCCAGTGAATAACCGACAGTTATCACTTTAAACATTTTATTAATAGTACATAAAATTAAGATATTCTTAGTGACGTGATACCAAGTTTAGTTTGTAAGTTTGTTGAAATATTTTACGACCATTTTTCTTTTAAATGATGATTTTCCTTTGACAGTCTTTGACAGGCTACAGGACAATAACCTTCCCACTCCCCTTCTCGACCCCACTACTTCAAGGAATGCTTTAGAAATAGCTTTGTCCACATACCCTACTTCCTTGCAGGTAGCCCATTTCAATGCTCAAAGTATTACTGCACATATAGATGAAATCAGAACAATTTTCTTCTCTTTAAATATTCATGCTCTTCTCATATCTGAAACGTGGCTAAATCCCACCATTACCTCTTCTTTAATTAACATGGATGGTTATACTTTTCTTAGACACGATCGTGTTTACAGTCGCGGGGGCGGTATTGGAGCCTTCGTTAGAACAGACCTTACTCCTAAAATTGTGTATCTATCTAATAACGAACCATCTGCCGAAATTATGTTCATAGAAATATTTGTCAGTTTCAAAAAATGTCTTCTCTGTGTAGTATACCAACCTCCTAAAATAAAAGCCATCGCTGAAATTGAGTCCACTTTACAAAATGCGCGAATACAATATGAACACGTTATCGTTATGGGCGACTTTAATATAAATATACTAGACACTGATAACAGACATACACAACAACTGATGGCTACGTTCCAGGCTTGTGATATGACACTCCTACCCCTACGACCTACACATCACACTCATCACTCTGAGACGTTACTTGACTTAATTGCAACTAATAATCCAGACAGAGTACTTACTCACGGGCAACTGCCAGCCCGGGAATATCAGCACATGATATTATATTCTTAGCATATTCACTGCAGTGCCCTAAACCGACTCGAAAGACTATTACGTATAGAGACTTAAAACATATAGACAATGCAACCCTAATTGAAGAAGCTATGCAGATGCCGTGGCATTCAATATGGACGCTGCATTCTGTAGATGAAAAAGTTGAGACACTAAATGACTTTATACTACAATTATACAACAGACATGCCCCACTAAAAACTAAACTCGTGAAACGACGCCCTGCACCCTGGATGACTCTTTCAATTCGTAACTTGATGACTGATAGAGACGCAGCACATAAGAAATATAGACTCAACAAAACAGACACAAGTCTCACTCAATATAAACAGTTACGTAACAAGACAAATCAAGCTATAAGAAACGCCAAACTTAGACATTTATACAACCTAACAAATACCAATACTTCAGAAATCTGGAAAAACTTGAATAGAATGGGAATTGGGAGAAAAGACACACAGGTAGACAAATTACCTGTTTCCCTGGACACACTCAATAATCACTTCACAGGTATAACTACTACTCCAAAGGATAAAGAACAAACAATAAATGAATTATCACTGACAAATCAACCCGACAGAGAACATTTCCACTTCTCATATGTTACAGACTACGACGTAAAGAAAGCCATCATGCGAATAAAAACCAAAGCAGAAGGAACTGACCGTATAAATATTACTTTACTGAATAAAATAATCGAAGCTATACTACCTACTATAACTCATATTTTTAACTCCTCACTACAAACTTCTACATATCCCTCATTGTGGAAACAAGCCCTCGTACGTCCACTGCCTAAAGTTAAAACGCCCTCAACCCCGAACGACTTTCGACCCATTAGCATTTTACCTACTCTTTCAAAAGCTCTGGAACGATTAGTCCATAAACAACTGACTGAATACCTAAATGATTACAACCTTCTAGATCAATTTCAGTCAGGCTTCAGGACAGGACACAATACAAATACTGCTCTACTAAATATTTGCGAAGACATACGCGAAGCTGCTGATAATCGAAAACTTACCATTCTTACATTACTGGACATTAGTAAAGCATTCGACACGGTAGACTTGGACTTATTGTTGCATAAACTTAAAAACCTCTTACTCTCTGATAGTGCCACGAAATGGTTCAATTCCTACCTTCATGAGCGCCAGCAATCTGTTATAGGAAATCATACATTATGTTCTTCTTGGTCCTTCCGTAAAGCTGGGGTTCCACAGGGTTCGGTACTTGGACCTTTGCTTTTTTCAATCTACATAAATGACATATCTAACTCCCTAAAGCATTGCAAACATAATTTATTTGCAGACGACATGCAAATCTACATCCACACAGACAAATATTCACTAAATGACGCTGTTGCCAAAATTAACGAGGATCTTGACTCACTAATGACTTGGACAGTTAAATATGGACTGCAATTAAATCCTAAAAAGTCACAATCAATCATTATGGGTCATCAGAGACTATTATCTACAATTAACCTAAACACAGTTTCGCATGTGTCACTAAACGGAGTTCAAATCCCTTATAGTGAGACAGTAAAAATTCTAGGAGTATTTATTGACAAAAACTTAAATTGGAATACACAAATAAACCATACATGCAAAACAGTCTTCTCAATAATACATTCATTAAATCGTGTACGAAATTGTTTGCCATTCGCCCTTAGGAAAATGTTAGTAGAAACACTTGCAATGCCCCATTTTGATTATTGTGACACTCTTTTTACAGACTTAAATATTATTTCCACTCAAAGACTTCAACGTGTTCATAATTCTTGCGCACGTTTTATTTGTGGTATTCGCAAATTTGACCATGTTACACCGTCCCTGGAACAATTATCGTGGTTTCGTCTAAGAGATCGTAGAACTGTCCATTCCCTATCCCTTCTCTATAAAATACTTCACACATCATCGCCTAATTATTTATCACGCCGCTTCATCAGACTATCCGACACACATAATCTTGACACTCGATCCCATCAGCACATTGTCCTTTATATCCCGCCTCATCACACTGTATATTATTCATTATCTTTTACGGTGTCACTTACCAAAACATGGAATTCCCTTCCACCCTATGTCAGAGACTGTCAAACTATAACATCCTTCAAAAACAAACTAAAGAATTATTTAATAACAAACTAACTTATACACCTCACTGATAGTATTCTTTTAGCAATATTAATATATTTAATTATTTATGTAAATAATATTAAGAATAACAAATATTTTTATTTGTTTTGTTTTAAATATTGTATAATCGTAAAATTAGTTTTCTATATCTCATTATTTTCCTGTTTTTTATATACACTAGACAGGGACAATTTAATATGTCTTGCTTGTATACATTTTATTATTAGTTTTAGTCTTAATTTTAACTAATATTAACTGGTTGTATTATAGATCGTAATATGTATATTAGATATTATCTTTTGATCAAATTTTTACTTAGTGTTTAATATTAGAGTTAATTAAGATTGTTATATTCTTATGTAATATGTGTTTGTCCTGGTGAGTGGAAGAGAAGGCCACATGGCCTTAACTCCACCAGGCTAAATAAATCTTAAATCTTAAATCTTAAAATAGTTTATTTTCTAGTCTTATTCAATTACGTGCGTTTAATTGTGCCACATAGATAATTCAATCGTTGTATTTCAGTGTGTTTACCTAAATATCTGTCCCAAATAATTAAAATTCTGAACTTGGTCTATACTACATTGTTTATCATTATTTTGTTCTTATTACACATTTTCCTTTCAGAGATAATATTTTTGGTTTAGATGTAGATATTCTTAAATTGTATTTTAGAGAGATATTATTTAAAGTATAAAGGAATTGTTGTAAAGCATTTTCTGATGCTGTCATTATTACTTGATTATCTGCAAAAAGCAGAGTTGTCAATACACTATTTATATTAATTTGTTCTTGCCATTCATTTATGACATGGTCCATCTTATACAAATATCTACTGTTGGTCAGTGGTCCAGGAGGTGCATCAATGCTGAGTAGATGTGCTAATACATACCTAGATATAAGACAACAGACACCTGACCAGCAAGCCAAGCCTGACGTCATCAAATGAGGCCATCTCACCTAGGGTATGGAAGTCCAACAGAAGACTCCCTGGCCCTCCAGGTTGGGGGTTAGGCATGCGGATGACGACCTATCCTTAAAACAGTCTTGTTAGGAACCCAAATATGAAGCCTCGGAAGGATTGGATTACTTTCTATGGAGAAGGATGTCTGGAGGAGACGAAGGTCCTTATTGGGCTGTGGTGCCATTTAACAAGAAGATTGTAATGTTATAATTCAATAGTAATTAGTGAATTATTGTATGATAGACTATAATATCCATCCATAATCATTCTGCAAGAGGGAAGATCCTTCACTGCATTTTCATGCTACGCTTACAGCTTTACTAGGGAATAATAGGTGTGGTAGCTTCCCATTGTTTTCCACACCCGTGAAGGATGATGATGATGTCCGGACGCCTTCTGACATTTGTCTTACAGGTGAGGAAAAACCCCGAAAATAAACTTCACCCAGGAGCCTGTCCCGACCGGGAATCGAACTCGGGCCCGATGCGTGACAAGGCAGCACGCTACCTCGAGACGTCAGCGGTGGACAGTCTGTAATATAATGTACATTAATTTATTAAGATTATAGTTCACTTAATTCAGAATTACTAACTGAACGAAATATCACATCGTTTTATCGCAGGTATTTGTACTGTAAAGTGGGTAACGACCTTATTAACACATTATTAATCCTAATTCACTTCAAGTCCAAACAGTATTTTTTCTATTACAAATCATGTTCAAAACTGTTTTTGGCCAGAATTTTGAAAGAGCCAAAAATGGGGATCGTGACTGGTCAATTGCCTTTACCTTCCAAATTTGACACAATATTTTTTCCACCCACTATTCTTAATATAATTATTTAAGATATATTATATTAATATTGTATTCATTTATATCAGATAACTGATCGACGTATCCATTCTGTATATTTGACATAGTATTGTTCGTTGCTATGAGACGAAAGGTCTTTATATTATATCAAACAGGTGCAAAGAAAATATATGCATTTGCTCACAAATGATTCAAAGAACGGATTTTCAATAAATAGTACCAACATTTGTATCGAGGTAAGTTAACAAGTTACCTACCTTAGGTGGTAAATTCTAATTACTCACGAATACATAACATTCACAGAACTCAAACAACTGACGACGCATAATCTCATTTATCATACAATCTAGGAATGAACTCTTGCGCCGTTAACTGGAATCCGTAGCGTTATTCTTCAGCAGCAAGTCTAAATTTCTCCAAATAAAAAATCCATAATTTTCAAAATTTTATTCATCTGTTTGATGACAAGGAAATTAGAATAAATAATACATGGGACTTTATATAGATATTGTCTAATGCCACCAGGTTGTCTTTAATGACATTGGCGGAATTGTAATACATTTCTTAGGTTGGGACACCTGGAAGGCGGAGTTACGTTACCCCGATGATATGATGGGTGATAAATGATAATGAAGCGCCAGGAGAGTTCTTAACCTAAACTTAACAGACTACAGAAGCTATACAAAAGCTGCCAAACAATATTCCATTCACTCGACACAAGAAATGTAGAGAAAGACACAGTAGGATTCCACATTGCAAAATCTCTGTTTATTAATGAAATACTAGAAATGTGTAGGGGAACGCAGTCTGTTAAGGCAAATGTTAAAAGCTGAAAGGTCGAGAGTTCGAGTCCTGATAACGTCAGCATTTTTAATGCTGTCGGAATAATGGCTATACAGTCGACACAGCCTCAAACGGAAATGAGTATCAGACTATGTTCTGGGAGTAAAGACAACCGTCAACACAGGGCTGACAACCCGGATGATGTCTGCGACCAATTCTAATTCTAATTTTAATTTTCATATTAGCTGAACTCTTACAACTACTGGCTTTTGAGCGGCTAAACACTCAGCTTTCTTCAAAACATGTAAAGTACAAATTTACATAAAGATCGGTTGTGGGGTTAAGAAGCCACAAACATATGCAGGATGAATTATGATATATAAAGATTGTGGCTCAAAAGCTGCTCTAAAATATGGAAGTGAAATTTGGATTTTAAATAAAAGAAACTCTCATAAACTTCAAGTAAGCCAAATGCGCTTCTTACGATCATTGTTAGGAGTTAATAAACTGGATCACCAAAGGAACACTACTATCAGAGGAAAACTTGGAGTAGCAAGTTTAAATGAAGATATCCAAAGATACCAACAAGAATGGAAAAATCATCTGAGAAGAATGGCAAGAAATAGACTTCCAAAATTGGCATTCCAATATACCCCAACTGGACATAGGGACCAAGGAAGACCAAAACATCGGTGGAAAGATCAAGACCATCTTCGCTAGGTTTACCGTACAGGCCACATGGCCTAAAACGAATTTGTTCATGATGATGATGATGAAAGATTGTGGTAAGAAGTAATAGACTCGTGAGTAAATGTACTATTATTAGTAATAACCAGAAGGCGCACAAACGTGCACACGAGTCTATTACCAACATAGAAACCCAAACGAATGGTACCTACCCTTCTAAGCTATAATGAATAACATGGAGTGGGGATGGGAGGAGTCATCGCCCTTATAAGGCAAGGACGCGTGTGAAAACACTCTCACGCTCCTATGTTCTGCAATAGTCAATTTCTTCAGTAATCGTTCGCGAAAGTGATATTAAAACACGTGGGCGAAAATAACTCATCAACTCCACTCCGAGATAGTGAATTATCAAACATTGTAAATACAATATTGTATACAAATTTATCCAATAAACTAAAATAATAAGTGTATAATTTAAAACATCCCTGAGTGATCATATTCTACCCTGAGCGAACCGGCACAAGATTATTCAGTCTTCTAACACGTCATTATCCCATTTAATTTTATGTCTGACTTGGAGTCTAGTTGTTAAAGGCTTCACTGGAATTGTTTTTTTTTAAGAATAAAATGCTTTCATCATACATCCTGCACACACGCGCAAAACAAATTAATCTGACGAAATCAAGATTTTTTCCCTCAATTTTGTTATTCAATTCATAATTTGTTCTACTTATCCAAGGTCCTTAGTACAATTCCTGCTGACTCGAAAATTTTCCCAAATATGTTCCTCTCGAAAATTAATACTTAATATATTTCGGCCTTTTCAAGGTCAGGTTTAGTATTCTTGGTACTTAATTTGGATCCGAGAAGTGATTTATTACGCTCTGTTGCCTAGTGTGTACCACATTCCATGTACGTAGTAGTTTAATGGATGTTCCCTAACGCGACATTCATTCAGAATGAAAACAAATCATGCATAACCATACTTTTTTGTGTATATTGTTGTATAATTTGACATTCTGGTCAGACGCATTTAAATAAGCTGGCATGACAAATTTAATTTATCCTATTAAGGAGTTATCCTGTCCCTTTATATGCACTGGTTTCGGTATCCTATGTCAGCCGGAAACTGCATTCTCGGTAGAGCATGTTTAAACTTTGGAACATATACATACTCAATCCGAGGCCACCTCCAAGGCAGCACTATACACGCCTTTCAATTACACATCTTTACTGAACAAGGCGAATACGACAATGTATTATTATGGCCAGATATTGTTTTGGTACTAACGTTTGCCCACATTTGTCTAAAAGGTGGAGGAAATATCTCCCGAGAATTGTTCGAATAAGGACGACTAGTGATCAGCATTCTTAATTAATCAGCATACAGCCGTAAGAGACATCTAGTAGCAGATTAAGGTATTACTTGGATGGAGGATGGCAGGTTATATTTTGCTCAGAGGCACTAGTTCAGATCTGAGGTTCTTTTACGGAACTCACGGCTTAAAATCTCTCTCGGAGAACTGGTCCCTTGGGATCTTCCGTCCTAAAAGACCTCGGCGGGATTTATCTCTTGACCCTTGGGTAAAGAAGCAAGTAACATAACCCCTGGACCACGAGGTGAAATGTGAACCAAGATAATTAAAAGTAAAAAAATGAGCCTAGAATGTTTTTACATTGAACTATATTTCCTGACACTTAAAATATTGTATTTGCAAATACACTACATTTCCGCTTGACTGATGTTACGTCAGAACACGTTTCGGGAAAAATACCCCCCCCCATCATCATTGAATCTAACTTTTCGTGAGGACCCCATCGCCTGGTACAGAGCTCCCCATGGCTATAATTTTATGTGCAGGTAGTGTTTACTAAATATATTTCCAATTCAGAGAATAACTTACAAATAGGACAATACACACTAAATAAAATATTATAAGATTGTGGAATGGAAATATCAGAGCAAAAGTCAAAAGTAATGGCATTCTTAGGAGAGGTTCCAATCAGAAGTAAGATAATATACAATAACCAATGCCTAGAACAAGTACAAAATGTCAATTATTTAAGTTGTGAAATATCTTATCAAAATGAAAAAGATGTGAACAAGAAAATCACCAAATTTACACAAATCTTAGGAATAATAAATAACAGCTACATTAAAAGCTAAATTACTGCAAAATTCAAAATAATAAAAATATATAATACTTCAACATTTTGACATTAAGGAAAAGAGACAGGAGCAGAATCGAAGCAATGGAAATGACATTTCTCAGGATTGCAAATCGAAAAAAGAATGAAAAAAATGTTAGAACAATTAGAAGTAGAATCAGTAGAAGAACAATTCAACAGATTTAAATTCATCTGGCTAGACCATGTAAAAAGAATGGATAATTCAAGAATTGGGGGGGGGAAAGGTGCAGTACAAACACAAAGGACATCGGAAGACCTCTTAAAAGGCAGCCAGATGCGGCCCAAACAGGACTACAAAGGCCCAATTAGTGACGGACCATGATGTTGATGACACGTTGATCTGACAATCTTTATAATAGTCCATAAACCACTTTGGGAAGCAGAAAATAAACTTTAATTGTTATGTCAAATTTTGCGTGGAAGTCGTCCTTATTCGAACAATTTTCGGGAGATATTTCCTCCACCTTTTAGACAAATGTGGGCAAACGTTAGTACCAAAACAATATCTGGCCATAATAATACATTGTCGTATTCGCCTTGTTAAGTAAAGATGTGTAATTGAAAGGCGTGTATAGTGCTGCCTTGGAGGTGGCCTCGGATTGAGTATGTATATGTTCCAAAGTTTAAACATGCTCTACCGACAATACAGTTTCCGGCTGACATAGGATATCTAAACCAGTGCATATAAAGGGACAGGATAACTCCTTAATAGGATAAATTTAATTTGTCATGCCAGCTTATTTAAATGCGTCTGATCAGAATGAAAACAAATCATGCATAACCATACTTTTTTGTGTATATTGTTGTATAATTTGATACAAATTTAAATAATTTTTACTGATTTGTTTTTCCACGATTTATTAAGAATATATAATAAATGAAACCACTGTATCTTATAGGGTATACTTGCAAATTAAAGATAAAAATAAAGGAAGAACTCTAACAATATGGTAATTATTTGCACAGACAAGTTATTGTGAACATATACGACTCATATACGAATAGTAAACTAAACTATTTCCATATCAACTGTTATACACACGAATCAATTTTCAAGACGGCTCCTTGTTATGGTGTTTGTGGGAGACGAGGTCTTCATTCCAGTTCTCAAAACATGAAAATAATCTAATTTTAAACTATGAACTGTTCAAAATATCAGATATATACATATTTACTCACTGGCACTATCGAACCCGTAGGTTCATGACCGCGCGGACATAAGCTCTCCATACATCTCTGTTCTGAGTTAATGCTCTCCAATCGTTCCCTGTATAATTTACTTCCCTCAAATCATAATTAATGTTATTCTCCCACCTCATTCTTGGTCTACCAACTGGGCGTTTTCCTTCTGGTTTTCAAGCAAGAAAATTCCACGCACATCATTCTTTCCCCATGCGTGCCACAAGTCCTGCCCATCGCAGTCTACGAGACTTAACTCTTCTTATTATAACTGGTTTCCTGTTATGTAGTCTTCTCCATTCACTTGCTGTTCACCTCTCTTTGGTCCAAAAATTGTCCTAAGAACTTTATTCTCAAATACTCGTAATCTATTTCCTAGCTTAAAGTAAGAGTCCATGTTTCGCACCCATATAATATAACTGGTAGAATAATCGTTTTATGTATTTTCTGTTTAAAGCTTTTGAAAGGAGTTGCGACGTCAAGGCTGGATGTAATGCATAATAGCGTGCATTTCCAGAATTGAGTGTATGTTAAATTTCTTTGTGCATCTCATTCCTATTTGTGATTACTGTTCCTAGGTATTTGAATTCAGCCACTTCCTCAAAATTTCCCTCATTTGTCATTACCTGTCCATTTCCATTATATAATGTATTTCAACATGTGACCATATATTCAGTTTTATTAATAGGCTATTTACTTCCAGTCCTAATTTCTTAGTGTTACTCAATAATGTGTGTCCTTTTATCTCCTCGCTGTCGGCCAAAGTACTACATCATCAGCATAAACTAACAGCTTATTAATACCATCGAGTTGTTGTCATTCTTCATCCTCTAGATATGTGATGGCATGCTCTTGTAAAAAATTAAATAATAGAGGAGATATTGCATCTCCCTGCTTTCAACCCATTCTGGATTACAAAAGTGGTTGAAAACTGCTTTCTTACACGCACCCTACGGTTTGTGCCATTAGACTCATTCGTATAAGTCTAACTAACTTTTTAGGAATTCCGAACTGCAGCAGGATACTATATAACTTCTCCCACTTAATTGAATCGTGTTTTTTTTTTTAAGTCTACGTATAGTTGATGTACAGTACCATTACATTCCCATTTCTTTTCTAAAATCTGTCTTATACTAAAAATCTGATCTGTTGTAGACCTGTTTCTTCTAAATCCACATTGATGATCGCCTAGAAAATGTGGAATATAATAGCAAACATAATTTCAATTTCAATAGGAAAAGTGTAAATTAATTAAATCAAAGAATTTAACAACTGATACCGGTAATGTTATTTTTTTCGTTCGAGACCGTGGGTACTCTTCCTCAAATTGGATAGGTAATAAATGGAGAAAAGCTAATCAAGCAAATCCTAAAGATAAAATATTCATTAAGTTTGTTTAACGCTAGGGGCGCTGATCTCCGAGTTGTTTATATTATATTCCTCCTCCATAACCCGTTTTTTATCGCTTAAGATTCCTTTGATAGGAACTGACTAAAATGGCGTTAATCGTAAAATTCTTAATAAAATACTTGAAAATGCATAATAAATAAATAATTTTCTTGCTCCTACGTTACTATAGACCTGTTAAAAACTGCACTATATCACAATTCTTTATTACATTTTTTTGAAACATAATAATGCGAAAGATCACTCAATAAAATAAGCTATGACGTCGCGGATAAACAATGATATCACGGGCACTTAGTTACGGCATAAAAATATTTCAAATTTTGTTTTGCTATAAAAATAAATACAATTCCGCGTTCTTTTTCTTTGGGAAAATCGGGATTACCAAAAACAAAATATTGTCTTTTACAACGCAAATGAATAAGGGAAAGCTATAAATGAGGCAGTGAATTAAGAAGATCGTGTGAACATTTCTCTAAAATAGGAGGTACGAGTATAAATGAGGCAGTGAATTAAGAAGATCGTGTGAACATTTCTCTAAAATAGGAGGTACGAGTATAAATGAGGCAGTGAATTAAGAAGATCGTGTGAACATTTCTCTAAAATAGGAGGTACGAGTATAAATGAGGCAGTGAATTAAGAAGATCGTGTGAACATTTCTCTAAAATAGGAGGTACGAGTATAAATGAGGCAGTGAATTAAGAAGATCGTGTGAACATTTCTCTAAAATAGGAGGTACGAGTATAAATGAGGCAGTGAATATAAGAAGATCGTGTGAACATTTCTCTAAAATAGGAGGTACGAGTATAAATGAGGCAGTGAATTAAGAAGATCGTGTGAACATTTCTCTAAAATAGGAGGTACGAGTATAAATGAGGCAGTGAATTAAGAAAGATCGTGTGAACATTTCTCTAAAATAGGAGGTACGAGTATAAATGAGGCAGTGAATTAAGAAGATCGTGTGAACATTTCTCTAAAATAGGAGGTACGAGTATAAATGAGGCAGTGAATTAAGAAGATCGTGTGAACATTTCTCTAAAATAGGAGGTACGAGTATAAATGAGGCAGTGAATTAAGAAGATCGTGTGAACATTTCTCTAAAATAGGAGGTACGAGTATAAATGAGGCAGTGAATTAAGAAGATCGTGTGAACATTTCTCTAAAATAGGAGGTACGAGTATAAATGAGGCAGTGAATTAAGAAGATCGTGTGAACATTTCTCTAAAATAGGAGGTACGAGTATAAATGAGGCAGTGAATTAAGAAGATCGTGTGAACATTTCTCTAAAATAGGAGGTACGAGTATAAATGAGGCAGTGAATTAAGAAGATCGTGTGAACATTTCTCTAAAATAGGAGGTACGAGTATAAATGAGGCAGTGAATTAAGAAGATCGTGTGAACATTTCTCTAAAATAGGAGGTACGAGTATAAATGAGGCAGTGAATTAAGAAGATCGTGTGAACATTTCTCTAAAATAGGAGGTACGAGTATAAATGAGGCAGTGAATTAAGAAGATCGTGTGAACATTTCTCTAAAATAGGAGGTACGAGTATAAATGAGGCAGTGAATTAAGAAGATCGTGTGAACATTTCTCTAAAATAGGAGGTACGAGTATAAATGAGGCAGTGAATTAAGAAGATCGTGTGAACATTTCTCTAAAATAGGAGGTACGAGTATAAATGAGGCAGTGAATTAAGAAGATCGTGTGAACATTTCTCTAAAATAGGAGGTACGAGTATAAATGAGGCAGTGAATTAAGAAGATCGTGTGAACATTTCTCTAAAATAGGAGGTACGAGTATAAATGAGGCAGTGAATTAAGAAGATCGTGTGAACATTTCTCTAAAATAGGAGGTACGAGTATAAATGAGGCAGTGAATTAAGAAGATCGTGTGAACATTTCTCTAAAATAGGAGGTACGAGTATAAATGAGGCAGTGAATTAAGAAGATCGTGTGAACATTTCTCTAAAATAGGAGGTACGAGTATAAATGAGGCAGTGAATTAAGAAGATCGTGTGAACATTTCTCTAAAATAGGAGGTACGAGTATAAATGAGGCAGTGAATTAAGAAGATCGTGTGAACATTTCTCTAAAATAGGAGGTACGAGTATAAATGAGGCAGTGAATTAAGAAGATCGTGTGAACATTTCTCTAAAATAGGAGGTACGAGTATAAATGAGGCAGTGAATTAAGAAGATCGTGTGAACATTTCTCTAAAATAGGAGGTACGAGTATAAATGAGGCAGTGAATTAAGAAGATCGTGTGAACATTTCTCTAAAATAGGAGGTACGAGTATAAATGAGGCAGTGAATTAAGAAGATCGTGTGAACATTTCTCTAAAATAGGAGGTACGAGTATAAATGAGGCAGTGAATTAAGAAGATCGTGTGAACATTTCTCTAAAATAGGAGGTACGAGTATAAATGAGGCAGTGAATTAAGAAGATCGTGTGAACATTTCTCTAAAATAGGAGGTACGAGTATAAATGAGGCAGTGAATTAAGAGATCGTGTGAACATTTCTCTAAAATAGGAGGTACGAGTATAAATGAGGCAGTGAATTAAGAAGATCGTGTGAACATTTCTCTAAAATAGGAGGTACGAGTATAAATGAGGCAGTGAATTAAGAAGATCGTGTGAACATTTCTCTAAAATAGGAGGTACGAGTATAAATGAGGCAGTGAATTAAGAAGATCGTGTGAACATTTCTCTAAAATAGGAGGTACGAGTATAAATGAGGCAGTGAATTAAGAAGATCGTGTGAACATTTCTCTAAAATACGAGTAATTTAGTTGTTTTCAGGTGATAAAACACAGTATAACACGATGCGAGGTTGGGAAATGGTTGTAGAGAAACGAGGAAATGTTCAAAAACCGAGCGAGAGCGAGGTTATTAATTTCCGAGATTTCCTAAAAAAAACTTCGCAATCGTGCGTTGCACATTATTTTTTGCGCGGTGGTGTTTCTAAAATAATAAATAATAGTAAAGAAATAACATCTTTGTTGGAAATATTAGCGTTCATTATAAACAACCGACTAATGTTAACAGTGTGGCAATTTTATTGTTATTAGTTGAAACTACAGCAGGTCGTGACACCAGTCAATCATAAAATGACGGCAAGTACATATTTGTTTTATATTGTTGCAAATAAAGTTCAGATAATTTAAAATGCTGTGATTTGTTTCGTATAATGTATATTAACACAACCTTTTGGATATATTTTTGTATATACATTGTATGTAGTATACATAGAGGGAAGTGGATTTACTTCCCACACGCGTTTTGTAATATGTACTATTACAGTATGGTTATTTAGGTTGGCAACCCAGAAATGTAGGAAGTTGGACTTTCAATCATGGTCGCCATTGCTGTAAGTACGAGAAAACGCATTATCGCGCAATATTTTTTCAATGCAACCACATTGTAACGTTGGACATTCTGGTATTCTACCCTGGCACGGCGTTATTGTAACACGCTTCTGAGGTTGGGGCGTCTGGAAAGTGGAGTTACGCTGCCACGATGATGTATAATAGGTAATGATGCGCCAGAAGAGGTGTTGATGCATCGGAACATATGACGTGGTGATGTGTTACACTTTGGAATGTCTTCTTGCCGTATGTTACTTTAAGGAGTCCTGTTTTAAGTCTTGCTGTAGGTGTTGCAGTCTCCATGTCTAATGTTATTCTACCGCCCTAATCTTGGCCTACCCACTGGCTGCCTTCGTTTTTCCTACAATAAGTTCCAGTGCTTCTCTTTCATTTTTAAACCTGCCACATGTCCTGCCTGTCAGAGTGTACAATACTTAACTATTGTTATTACATCTGGTTTCCTATCAATACCATGAAATTCACTGTTACGTAGACCCTACATATTCACCTGTATGTAAATCTCTCTTTGTTGCAAACATCTTCCTAAGCACTTTATTCTCAAATAAACACAATAAATTGTTTCTTCTATCTTAAAATGAGAGACCTGTTACGCACCCATTTAATATAACTTGAAGAACCGCCGGTTTATACCTTATTAATAAAATATGTTTTGAGAAAATTCGGGATGAAAACAGTCTCCATCATGCATGGTGTGTAGTATGTACTTCCATAGTATAAATTATTTCTGTTTGTTATTATCGTTCCAAGGTATTTTAATTCATCAAAATGTTGTGAGGAAAATAAATCGGTCTCATGTAGGGCTGACAACCAGCTCACATCTCGTGCCGGTGGATGCTCAATTACCTCTGATATTCTTTAGTTTTTTTTCTTTTTCCTTTCTTGAACTTCTTAATATCATCTGTATCATCTTCTCCTTTTCGTGTCGTAGTTCTGAAAGTACTATAACGATCTACATTTTTCCTACCATCTCTAAGTAGAAAACCCAAAGATCTTTTACCACTAGATCAGTACATTACAAAATTGTCTTAGGAATCCTGTTACTGGGCACGCGGTCCACATGTTCATGCCAGTTGATTTGATACTGATGAATGTAATCCACACTCAATAATTTTTTTCTAGATATATGAGTTCATATTCAAACACAGACCCTGATGGACAGAGTTTCATTCTCTTTAGGGGGAAAAAAAAACCTGAGGTTCAAGTTACGGAAAATAACCGCGGGCCATCTGGAACACAGACTACAAGGCCATGTGACCTACCAATGTTCATGCAATGATTTTTCAAATATTTTCATGAAATTATATATTTTGTTCATTGCACATATTAACTCGATTGCTATTTTTAACTTCATTTTTAACAGGTAACCACCTGTTATTCAGTTTTAAAAATAACAGCAACAATCCGGTTACCATGGTAACACATGTTCATGTGATTGCGAAGTTGGATTTATTGTTTGTGTCAACAGTTTATGCTCTCACACGTCTGTCTGTTTTCATTAGAAACAAATTACGAGATATTAAGTTATACATTTCCCAAGTTTCTTCTCTTCAAGTCAGACATAATCTATATTCCATTAGAAATTATGTCAACATTATCAAGTACGCAATTCGAACATGTTTAAATGTATAAAGAGTAGGGTGCGGGAAGGCAAACAGTTTTCAGATACTTTTGAAATTCACTATTCGATTTTCTACTAGAGCACGCCATCAAATCTTTATAGGATAAAGAAGGTGCACTGCTCAATGGTATTAATAAGCTGTTAGTTTATGCTGATGATGTAGTATTATTAGGCGATAGCGATGAGATACTACGGGCCAACATGCACATTCTACTTAGTAACACTAATAAATTGGGGCTCGAAGTAAACATCAATAAAAATAAATATATGACCACACTTAGAAATATATCTGATAATGGTGAAGGCAAGTTAGTGATAAATAAGGGAAATTTAGAAGAAGTGGTTGAACTCAAATACCTAGGGAAAAATTTAAGTAGGAATAAAGTGCAGAAAGAAATTAAATGAAGGCTCAATTCTGGAAATGCGTGCTTCTATGGATTACATGGATTCTTGTAAAAAACGGAATAAATGTAATTGTGTTATATTTTATGGATACGAAACAATGACTTTAACTTTAAGGGGGGAAGTAAGGATTATGAGAATTTGAAAATAAAGTACTTCGAATTGTTTTGACAACAAAGACAGACGAACAGGCAGATGAACGAAGAAGACTATTATGATGATCTTTATGGAAAACCATAAATAAATCTTAAATTTCACATACTGGGATGGGTCGACATGTAGTTTCCTCCATTCACCTGTCTATATGTCTCTGTATGGTCAACAGAAATTCCAATGCACTTTATTGTCAAATACCAATATTTTCGTATGTCTTAAACAAAGAAATCTGTTTTGCATCCTTTTAATATATGACTTGAAGAAGCGCCATTTTATGCAATACTAATTTAACATTTCTGAGACAACAAGAGCCTCCGTCGTGTGTATTATAACCTATTCCACCGTTTCCAGAGTTCATCCTATTCATAATTTATTTCTGTGTGCTACTGTTGCAAGTTATTTGAAGTCCGATAATTCATAAAAAATGCCTATAATTTTCAATTGATATTTTGCATATATATATATATATATATATATATATAAGGAAGAAGAAACTATACAACTACCACAATAACTGTGAAAATGTACTAATCAGTTATAAACTTTTATCTTTCTAGGGAACTACATTTGTAAATCAATTTGACGCAATGAAGATAAGCGATGCGAAATTGAAAACAATAGTACACGGAAGTCATTCAAATAATCCCAGCAATGTGAGTGTGTAAAATAAATTATATGAAGAGGGAAAACTGTTTGGTAAGAATATTGTAGCCTGAATTGATGCTACAAAATGGGTGATTTCATTACGTAATAGATAATAGATTGTTTGAACTTTATGGTGAAAACAGGTCATTTATATCAATTTAAATATAAAATATCTTTAATATACATATATTTATCTACATGCAAAACCATTTCTCAACGAAACACAACGTCAAACAAAATCACATGCAGGTTGTATCCATATTTAATTGAAAATTTCTTGAAGAAATAAAAAACAATTACATGGGAATTAATTCTGTGTGCAGCTACCAATTTACGCTAGATTTCTGTCACTTGGAATCATTTACCTTTAGGAGAGTAGTAAAACACCTTCATAGTGTGATACTTAAAAATGGAAATATAACATAGAGATGTAAATAAAAAATCATCACTCCGCATAAGCATATATTTTTTGGCGTAATATTGGATGAAGTTGTATTTAAGGTACGTATGTGCCAATTCTTGGCTCAGAAAAGTTCCAGATTTTGTCCAATAGAGTCTTGTGGATCAAGATAGTACTTGTTATATTAGTTTATGTTTTCTGTACCTCTGAGTGTTGTGCTGACGTGCTTGCCTTTCTTGTTTTTCAGTTCATTAAGTGAACCTGCGGATGAATTCATGAATCAAGAATAACGATTGTACTTCATACTCCACTCGTCGGGGGTGGGACAGGTAAGTAGTCAGGCGCCTGATTCGTCGGGTAATTGATCCGTGTTCCTGGGAGTGCAAGCGGAGTAAACCCACGATCATGGGGGACATTAAATACAAATGCTAGATCAACCCGAGTGTTGTCGTGGGCCACGCGGCTTCTCTCGGGGTATAAATGGACGGTATGAATGGACAACGTTTAATAGGTAAGTGCTTCTTCTTCTTCCAAGACTTATTCGAAATTTGTAGGATTTTCATAGTGTATACACGTCCAATACTAACTTTAGACCATTGTGCTTTGTTCAGTCTATATTTTAAATTCATAATAAGTGTTCAAATGTTTATATAATTTTATGGGAAACCATCAGGTTACTTCTTCATCGGCTTTCCCCCACTTATAGGTTTACCGTCTTCAGTTTCCATTCATATCTCTCATTCCAATCTCCTTCTTCCAAATTCCTATCATTCATTATAGTTCTCACATAAGTTTTCCATTTCCGTCTTGGTCTGCCACGTTTATTTCCTCCAAGGGGTGACCATTAGTATATATTTTTTTGCCATTTATCATCTTCCATTCTCAGTACATGGCAATAACATTTGAGAGTTTGATTTTCAATCCTCTTAACAACAGATGTACTGACAATTTTTATTCAAAAGAATTAATTTCTTAATAGTGGAATGTAGGCTTTCACGGCCGGTAATCATGGTAATAAAAGATTCCGGGCTATGTGGCCGTGGTCTGTAACTGGCGTTTCTTACAGACGTTTCTCCCTCAACTGAGGAGGGCGAGCACTTCCAGCTGTTGTTTCCCTGTCATAGACTCGACTGCGAATGAAGAGTAGAATGCTGGACGCTCTTATTTATACTAGTGCTGACGTCACGTGAGGCGCAGCTGTTTGGATCGACGTCTATCCAGCTGGAAGTGCTCGCCACTGAAGATGCCCTCCGCAGTTGAAGGAGAAACGTCTGGAAGAAACGCCAGTTATAGACCACGGCCACATAGCCCGGAATCTTTTATTACCACAATTAATTTCTTATTTTATTCTGTATTGTTTCTTGAAGGCTTCTTCTAAGATATTCAAATTCAACTGTTCTAATTTTATCCTTTTATAATTCCGTCAAAGACCAAGTTTCACTTCCATATGACAAAATATTGGGTCCTTTGTAATATTTTGCCTCCAAATTATTCCATGTTATGTCTTAGTTTCATTTTTAGCTATTTCAATTTTTCTTTGTTTGTACATCATTTGCTCATGTACCTAAACATGTAATTATTGACCCAAAATATTTAAAACTTACACTTTTTTATCTTCCTTGTTTCGAGTATAATGTTATCCACATCCTTTCTCAAACATATACATTGTGTTTTCCGTAAATGTTTATTCAGTCCTCATTTTGTACATTCTTCATTTAGTTTATACAATATTTAATGTACCACTAGTTCATTTTTCCTAAAGATTAAACACAGGGATGTGAGTATATAATTGTTTTTTGATTTTATTATAATTATTATTGTAATTATCATTATATTTCAAAAAGTTTGAATGTTGTGTTTTATAACATGTAATTATATTTAAGGTTGAATGAAGTGTGGATGAGGAGTGTCGACCGCAGGTTACTTGCAAACAAGGTAAGATTCCACTTAACTTTATAAATATAAAATATAATTTATAACGTCTTTGAGTTTCATGTTTAAGTTAATGTCATTTCATGTCTCATAGAATCTTGAATTGATAAGTTGCATTATTAGAATTCAGGATTCTGTGCAGACAATCACCCTGTATATGTTTCAGCTCAGACACAAGACTCTTTGGACTAACCGCATGAAACGTTTGTTAATACAAGGATGGGAATGTGCCTGAAATACAACTTCGTCCAATTTTATGCCAAACAAAATCTACTTATGTGGCTGATGATTTTTTAAAATTTACATTTCTAAATTGCATTTCGACAAAACCTCTGACTTTGAACAATTTACGCCAAACAATATATATTTATGTATTCAATTAGGCTTTCACGGCCGGAGTTATTATGATGATCTTGAAGTAGATATCCGGGCAGTAGGCCATGATCATGAGACATGTAGACTCAAGACGACCCTTGAGAACGCCGCACGCAGTCTCTGGCGAAACGTTGCGGAACTTCAAGCCTCAAGACCACGGCCCACAGCCCGGAAATCTACTTCAAAATCAACATAACATCTACTTATATGGGAGATGATATTTATTTACATCTCTATATTGCATTTGCAGAAAACCTGGCATTTTGTGTATCACAATTACAGCAAACGTGCCACGTGAAGATGAATGTGGTGCACTACATTTGTATGAACAACCTGTGAATTCTATTCAGTGTAAACTGATGTCCAGTGACACAAGATATAAAATGACTGCTGTACTCTGAAATCAGTTCCAAAGTATTTATTTTCCTTCCTTCAAGAAATTTTCAAATAAATATAAAAAACTGTATGTGAATTTGTTTCAAGTTGTGTTTTCTTGAGGAATGTTTACAATCTGTACTCTAAGTGTTACTGATTTATGTATAAATAACTTAATAAGTTTATATTCAGTTTACATAATATTTTGGAAACGCAATTCTTCAAAGTGGATTTTATACCAAAGTTCTCTATATTTCGTATTTCTAATTCATAACAGTTTTCTTTGGATTTTTTTAAACATTAATTTTTATTCTTTGTTTTACAGACGATAATTATTTTGCTAAAAATGTAGATACAGTTAATTTATCCAACAACGCTATGAAGTTATGTAATACATTTGGTGTGAAAACAAGACAGCAAAATTAAGAACTCCTAATATTTGAGGTCAGAACAGCAAATCATGCTGCTTGCTTTGTCCAGTGGTAATGTAAACAAATCTGATGTATGACTTGAGTTTCATTGATCGAACAAAGGTCACCTTCAAAGGTGTAAGAAAATGTAGTTGGCTCTGCAACACACGAAATAAAGGATATAAAAATACTATAAATGTATATTATCTTGCACACGTCTACATAACTTATATCGGAAGATCTTAAAATATATAATAACAGTTTTAATACATTAAGTAAGCAATGTTTTTTCTTACGCTTACACAATGCAGAATACGTGTATTTTCAATCTTTTCAAAACGGTAACATTTCTGGTAGAAATTATAAATCATTGAGAAGCTAAGCATTTGAATAGCAGAGAGAAAAACATATTATATATAAAAAAGAATGTTTGTTTGTTTGTTTGTTAGTGCGTACTTTATGCGCCGCCATACCGATCCGATTGTGACGGGGCTTTTTGCAAAATGTTTAGGATTTTCCCGGGAAGGTTACAGGTTATAAGAGAGTTTTAATGCTCAAGCCCTTCACCCTTAAAAATCACTTTCTGTAGTGAAAAAAAAGAGAAAAGATGTCGCTTTTTTAAGCTTAAATGGCTTTCGCTGCCTAAACCATAACAAATACACAAAATTATTGTATACAGAATTGAAAATCTCAAAAAACCTCTACAGAAACGTTCGCGACGGCATATGTTTTTATCTTTTAAGAACAACTTACAATAACTATTTTTATGTTTCATTGATACCAATTTGATTGGAATAAGTAGATTTCCGGGCATGCATAGTAGTAATCTTTCGTGGATATATCAAAATAACGAATCTTATCTTTAAGCTCATTTATGCCAAGTACATCGGGATACGTAGATTCCCGGGCAACGCCAGGTAATCAGCACGAGGTATCTAAAAATAATAACGATATACATTTATATTAATTTTCCTTTTACTTTCAACTAAATGCAAAAACACATAACTTATTTATGTGTCGCAGCGCACGCCTGGTATCAGCTAGTTTTGAATAAATTCAAATATTTTAGTGAAAAATATCCCACATTAAAAATTCATGATAGGGTGAAAATAACAGCAAATTTTACAAGTTAGTAAGCAGGGAACACATATTGTGCTCATAATAAAAATTGTACCGGTAAATAAATATTATAAATTGGCATCACGGAATGAGCGTAAACTACTAATTAGGTAGGTCCACATACACACACGCGCGCGCGCGCGCACACACACACACACACACACACATATGCTATATATATATATATATATATATATATGACACGATAAGAAAAATAAATTCCTGAACGGGATTTGAACCCGGACCTCAGTTTTATGGAAAAAAAATTCAATTTAAAACTTTTCTTTAAATTTTTAATTAATTGATATTCCAGTGCGTTACCACTTACGGTATCAAGCAAATCTAGCACAAATATTTATTTTTCTTGTATATAGTCTGTATAATTACGAGAAGTAGCGGGAACTCGGTCTCCACTGCAACCTAGTAGCTTCCACAACAAGTAAGCAAATTAAAGTGGTAACGCACGGGATTATCAATCAAAAGGTCCGAGTTCAAATCCCGTTCAGGCATTTATTTTTCTTATCATGTCATATTAAGTCTGCATTGCTCAATGTCAAAAAAAATTAATTATAACATCGAAATATATATATATTAGGGTTATAGATTTTTGAAATTTTGGGAAATAAAATATTTCCTGTGCAATCAATCGGTGAACTTTTACTTTAAAACCATTGGAAAAAGGTCTTCATTTTACTGAGCTTCGAGAAAAGGTCACCCCCAAATCAACATTATATATTTTCAATGGTTTTAAGTAAACGTTTATCCATCCATAGCAGAGGAAATATTTTATTTCACAAAAGTCCAAAGAGTTATAACCTTAATATATATACACACATAGCTGTCATAAATAAATAAAAGATGGGGAAGTTTCTAATTAGGCCCATATCTGTATCAACGTTTGTTGTTCCAAGTGTTAATTCCCGTAAAATACTACATTTCCTAAGAATAAAGCTTCTACCGTACACAATTGCGTCTAATGGCAGGTATACGTTGTCCCCAATAGCATTACATATGGGCTATGATAATTCTTATAATATTTCTTATGTATTGGGTGGATTTTTGCGAACTTGCATTATTTTGAAACGTTTCATATTCTGTATAATGAACGTAAGTCTGGTTTTGGAACAGCTTAGAGTGAACAAATCAATCATAGCAGACTTACTCTCTATATGATGACATTCTAGGAGATCATCAAAATGGATTCAGAATAAACAGGTCTACAACAGATCAGATTTTTAGCCGAAGAGAGATTTTAGAAAAGAAATGGGAATATAATCGTACTGAACATCAACTATATGTATACTTGAAAAAAGCATATGATTCAATTAAGAGGGAGAAGATATATTGCATCCTGCTGGAGTTCGGAATTCCTAAAAAGTTAGTTAGACTTATAGGAATGTGTCTAAATGGTACATAGAGTAGGATGCGTATAGGCAAATAGTTTTCGGACGTTTTTGAAATCCAGAATGGGTTCAAGCAAGGTGATACACTATCTCCTCTACTACTTAATTTTGTACTAGAGCATGCCATTAAATCTTTAGAGAATGAGGAAGGCTTACAACTCAATTGTATTATTAAGCTATTAGTTTATGCTGATGATGTAGTACTATTGGCCGATAACGAGGAGATACTAAAGGACAACACGCACACACTATTCAGTAACGCTAAGGAATTAGCACTGGAAGTAAATATCAATAAAACTAAATATATGGTCACACGTAGAAATACATTATATAATGGAAATGGACAGCTAATGACAAATGAGGGATATTTTGAGGAAGTGTCTGAATTCAAATACCTAGGAACAATAATCGAGGATGAGATGCACAAAGAAATAAAACAGAGGTTCAATTCAGGAAATGCGTGCTATTATGCATTGCAGAGACATTATGTCCCAACTCCTTTGAAAAAACGTTAAACTGAAAATATATAAAACTATTATTCTACCTGTTATATTATATGGGTGCGAACCATGGACTCTTACTTTAAGGGAGGAAATGAGATTACGAGATTTTGAGAACAAAATTCTTAGGAATTTTTTGGACCAAAGCGAGACGAACAGCAGGTGAACGGAGAAGACTACATAACAATGAATTACATGGTCTTTATAGGAAGCCAGATGCAATAAGAACAGTTAAGTCTCGTAGACTGCGATGGGCAGGACATGTTGCGCGCATGGGGAATGAAAGACGTGCATGGAAGCTTCTTGTGGGAAAGCCAGAGGGAAAAGGCCCAGTTGGTAGACCAAGAATGAGGTGGGATAACGTTAACTATGATCTGAGGGAAGTAGATTATACAGGGAATGACTGGAAAGCATTAGCTCAGGATAGGAATGTATGGAGAGCTAGTGTCCGCGCGGCCATGAACCTACGGGTTCGATAGTGCCAATGTGTAAGTAAGTAAGTTATATCATACAGGGTAGAAACGAAATGATGACGTTAGTGGAGGGTATTTTAGTTATTTAAGCCATGCGGTTCACATCTAGGGATTAATAACAATACAAAGAATCCAAGTAAAAGCATGATATTGTGCGATCCCATGAAAATGTCATACCGATGTGAACTTTAAGAAATTGTCGCAGGAATAGTTCTGTGGTCGGTATATAACACATCTTTATGATAACATTTTCTGATTCTACAAGAGAATATTTCAAATATTTACTATTTTAATCTAAAGTCAGTGGTAGAACTCGTCATATTCCAAACCTGAAAAAAAACAAGCATTTTTTACGAATTTGTTGTTAACTATTTGATCGTATTCATTTGTTTAATTTAACAGGCCCTTTTGTTAAACCATATTTTGGTCCTTTTAGCCGCTACTGTAACAATATTAACTGTATTTTAATGTTACAGATACCTTAAATGTGCTCTATTACTGTTAAGTGTATGCAATGGTCACTCAGTCACGGAAAACTTATACAAATCATTGTACACAACTTAACAATTGATGGATTAAAATTTCTTCCTGGATCCTAGGTCATCGGTATATAACTAACTAACTCACTGGCTCTATCAAAGTCCAAGGTGCATGGCCGCGGGGACATATAGGCTACATCCCTATCCTGAGATGTTTTCTAATCGTCCCCTGTATAATCTACTTCCCTCAAATCATGGTTAATGTTACTCTGCCTTCTAATTCTTGGCCGACCTGCTGGACGCTCATTTTTTTGAAAATGCCTACCTTGATTTATTTTAATAGGATATTCTGTGTTTCGTTGTCAAAGATGGAAAAATGTGACCGCTAGAGCGATTTTTAAATTTTCGTTTCAGCTGAACTCCTACACCTAATGATTTTAACAGATAATATATAACGGCTAATCACTCGCCGCATATATATATTATTTTAATGTTATAATGATTTATAGGTTAATGGATCTACTTACACATTCACAATCAATTTGTCATAGTTGATATAAATATAATTATAATTCCAAACACCAAACAAAAATTTAAAAATAATCAATGCGTTTCAATAAGAAAGTTACCATTATCAAGTCTTGATAAGATAGCTTTGCTGTTGGAACCCGTTGACAATTTTATTTTTATATTTTTTTGTGTTTGGGATTATATATTCTATAGTAATTCTGCCTGAGAGCTTTACTAGGTAATTATAGATGTGGTAGTTTCCCGTTGATTTTAACAGCGGTGAAGGCTGATGAAATTATAAGTATGGGATGATGATGGTCGGATGATATTCGGGGACCGCTGGGCCCTAAGCTTCCTAAAATTTGTCTTACAGGTGAGGAAAGGCCCCGAAAAAATCTCATCCAGGAGCCTGTCCGGTCCGGGAATCGAACCCGGGCCCCCAGTGTGACAAGATAACACGCTACCTCGAGACCACAGCGATGGACTATATATATGAACACCACGAGATTGTACATAATAATTACATATTGCTATATTTGTCACAGTGTTTGTTGCTATGAAACAGAAGTTATTTAAATCGCATATAAAATAGGTACAAACAAAATGTATTAATCTGCGTACAAGTATTCAAAGAAATGAGTTTTAAAAATTGTACCAACATTTGTGAAAGTTCGTTGACATATTTCCAGTCCGTCATCTTATCGAATTAAGTAGGGAGGTAAGTTGTTAATAATGTACCTTTCTTGGGTCGTAAATTCTAATTACTCGTGAATACAGATCAACATAATACTAAACATAGCATAGCGTGAGAAAAAACTAGTATTTTATAGTTTATTACTATTCAGAGCGTGTTAGCAAATAACGCGTAATTGTATCAGTAATGTGACATTAAGTGTTAAGACTTTTCTCCGTCCTTGTAACAACTTGCTAACAAATAACAATCAAATACCTATTTTTATTTTTTTTGCAATAGTAAAATGAAAATATATATGTAGTCAATATGCCCATTTCACCAATTAATGTTTTAAAATGGTCAACAAGTTTCTACAGCCAAGCTGTCATTCTCAAGACCAGATATTGACTGAAGACAGAATTGATAATAAGTAAAGAAACAAATTCAGTTAAAAACAAACTACGTCACATGACGCAATCATTCATAAGTGAACAATAAAACATACTAAAACTAATCCTCTTTTGTTTCAATTAGAGAAAAGAGGGCGCTGTACGGAATAGGGCCCTTGTCTTTATTCATTATTTTATCCTTATTTTTATAAATTTCCAAACTTTCAAGGACGTTAAGGAATTTGAAATCCATGACCGAACGAACCAGCCTAAGGTTACTTTTATTGATAGCATGACCGTACTCAGAAATATGTTGGGCAACTCCAGATTTTTCAATTCTGTTGAGTCTGAAATGGGCAATATGTTCATTAAATCTAGTTAAAATGGATCTTCTGGTTTGCCCAACATATTTCAAGTCACAGTCATTGCATCCAATTTCATAAATACCGGATTTCTCTATACAATCGACTTTATCTTTAGGGTTTCCAAGTACACTATTTAATGTCAAAGTGGAAGTAAAAATCAATTTAGTATCTAGTCCTTTGAATATCTTGTTCAAACCTCTAGTTAAAGAGGGAACGTACGGCAAAATTGCAAAATTAGCTTTATTAATAGGAGAATGGAAGGCTGTAGAATCAGTAATAAGTTTTCTAAATTCAAATTTACGAATCAAATTATCAATAATATTTCCATTGAAACCATTACACTTAGCGATATCTTTAATGGTTTGTAATTCCTTATTATATCTATTTTTACTTAACGGAAAAGTGGTAAGACGGTGAACTAAAAAATTGAAACTGGCCATTTTATGTTGATTACAATGGTACGAATCTGCCGTGATATATCTAAATGTACTGGTTTCTTTCCTATAAATATCAAATTCTAATCTATAATTATTTCTAATTATTATCATATCTAGAAAGGGCAGCCTTCCATTCTCCTCCTCTTCATAAGTAAAATTTATGCTGGGAGTCCGGTCATTTAATATTTCAACAAATTCCTGTACATTGCATTTTTTGGTATCAAAAATAGCAAAAATGTCGTCAACATATCTGAGCCAGAACCTGGGAAAATAATCTAATTCCTTTTCAAGCTCTGTCTCAAATCTGCTCATAAAAAGATCAGCTAGGAAAGGAGACAATGAATTACCCATTGCGGTTCCTTCCTTTTGTTCATAAAACTTATTATTAAATTGAAAAATGTTCTGATTCATGCAAAGTTCCGTTAACTTGATATATTGATTTACAATATGGGGCTCCAATTTATTATGTAGTAGTAAGTCTTCCAAGTAACTCAGCGTCTGAGGTATAGGTATACTAGGAAAGAGAGATTTCACATCAAAAGAAATTAAAATCTCTCCATCCTTCAGCTCGATATTCTTAGTTTTCTCAATGAATTCCAGCGAATTCTTAACAGCAAAGCCGGACTGTGGTAGGGGTAGATTACCAAACTCACAACTCAACCATTTAGAAATATTGTAAGTGGGTGCAGATATGGCTGAAACTATAGGTCTAACTAATTTTCCAGGCTTGTGTATTTTAGGTAAACAGTACAATTTAGGTACAAATGGATTCGAAATATTCAATTTACGTTTTAGTTCCTTAGTAATCAGATGGTTGCATGAATTCACAACATTAGTTACGTCCCTGATCATGTTAGGTAATGGATTTTTATTAACCAACTGATAAGGACCACTAATAATCATATCATTAACCCGATTATAGTAGTCCTGTTTATCCAAGACAACGACCCTATTCCCTTTATCAGCTTTCATGTAAAAACAATCCCTTCTTCTCAAACTCTTAATGACTCTCTTGTTTTGTATGTCAATGCTATTTAATGATTTCTTAGAAGTAGCCAAATTCTTAGTAACGATCTGTTTGCTAAATTCTCTGATATATTGTTTCGTGGGTTCATTAAAATGTTTAATTGAAGATTCGATGCAAGCAATAACATTTTCTATTTCGGAATTATGATCAGGTAAAGCAAATTTTAAGCCTTTATTTAACAACTGCAATTCTTGGTCATTAAAAGTTTGTGAAGAGAGATTCTCCACAATATTGACCCTATCGGAGCATACCCCGGATCCCCTCCTGTGATTAAGAAGATTGAGCAGATTTGAGACAGAGCTTGAAAAGGAATTAGATTATTTTCCCAGGTTCTGGCTCAGATATGTTGACGACATTTTTGCTATTTTTGATACCAAAAAATGCAATGTACAGGAATTTGTTGAAATATTAAATGACCGGACTCCCAGCATAAATTTTACTTATGAAGAGGAGGAGAATGGAAGGCTGCCCTTTCTAGATATGATAATAATTAGAAATAATTATAGATTAGAATTTGATATTTATAGGAAAGAAACCAGTACATTTAGATATATCACGGCAGATTCGTACCATTGTAATCAACATAAAATGGCCAGTTTCAATTTTTTAGTTCACCGTCTTACCACTTTTCCGTTAAGTAAAAATAGATATAATAAGGAATTACAAACCATTAAAGATATCGCTAAGTGTAATGGTTTCAATGGAAATATTATTGATAATTTGATTCGTAAATTTGAATTTAGAAAACTTATTACTGATTCTACAGCCTTCCATTCTCCTATTAATAAAGCTAATTTTGCAATTTTGCCGTACGTTCCCTCTTTAACTAGAGGTTTGAACAAGATATTCAAAGGACTAGATACTAAATTGATTTTTACTTCCACTTTGACATTAAATAGTGTACTTGGAAACCCTAAAGATAAAGTCGATTGTATAGAGAAATCCGGTATTTATGAAATTGGATGCAATGACTGTGACTTGAAATATGTTGGGCAAACCAGAAGATCCATTTTAACTAGATTTAATGAACATATTGCCCATTTCAGACTCAACAGAATTGAAAAATCTGGAGTTGCCCAACATATTTCTGAGTACGGTCATGCTATCAATAAAAGTAACCTTAGGCTGGTTCGTTCGGTCATGGATTTCAAATTCCTTAACGTCCTTGAAAGTTTGGAAATTTATAAAAATAAGGATAAAATAATGAATAAAGACAAGGGCCCTATTCCGTACAGCGCCCTCTTTTCTCTAATTGAAACAAAAGAGGATTAGTTTTAGTATGTTTTATTGTTCACTTATGAATGATTGCGTCATGTGACGTAGTTTGTTTTTAACTGAATTTGTTTCTTTACTTATTATCAATTCTGTCTTCAGTCAATATCTGGTCTTGAGAATGACAGCTTGGCTGTAGAAACTTGTTGACCATTTTAAAACATTAATTGGTGAAATGGGCATATTGACTACATATATATTTTAATATTATATCACCAAGAAGATCACTTGTGTATTAAGTAAAATGAAAGACATCCTCAATAATTTAAAATCAATCAGTATGTTGTCCCTGTTTGTTTAAAGAATGGATTATATAATATACTCACATCTAACAGTCAATGTAACTTTCTTGATGAACATAAGTCAGGTTTTGGAACGAAACATCACATAAACACCGCACTTCAGCACGTTATAGAGAACATTAAATGTTCTACGGACAAAAGTGACAACATTTCTACTCGACTACAGCAAAGTCTTTGATACTGTAGACATAAACTTGGTCCTAGCTAAACTAAAGGTATTACATGTCTGAGGCAACTCTGCCTCGATTGGTTTAGTCCTTACAAATCACTAGCAATCAACTTGCGTTAATAAACGTAATTTTCCCTGCATTTTGTGAGAACAAGAGTCATTAAAACATACAGTGTTAGTTATTATCAGTTATCATAAGTAATGTCACGAGTGTTTCCAATTTATCTAGAGATTTTGTAAATCAAGAGTGACATTTGTTAGGACTATTTAAGGAATAAAATAAAACTGTTTACTCATAAACCATTATTTAAATATAGTTATTCAAATATATTTATATATTTAATGTAATGGCGATATTTAAAAACAAATGAGAAATGTTTGGTTATGTATAATTTGTTGATCACTGCAACTTGAGCATACTATTTGTTGCCAAATAGGATCGCAATATTGTAAGAATGCATAGTGGAGAAATAATGAAACATCAAACTGTATATTATAATCAACATTATAGGTTATTACTTTATTTTTTTAGTAAACAACTCAGTAAAATCAAGGAATCTGTTCATTATTTGCTATATTCAATGTATTTGTTTAGGAAAAATAATGCACTGAGCTGTTCAGAATATTAAAGAGGAGGTGATTCCTTTAACACAAAAGCAGGAGCGGATAAAAGAAATCGATAAAGAGCGAGGTGAAAGAAGACTGTTTTGGTTGTAAAACAAAATTTATTGAAACGTGATTGGTCATTGACTACTATATGGCGCATGAGTTAAATAGTTAAATATTATTATGTCTATTATAATTGTGATTGTAGGTGTAGTAGAAGTAGGAGGGAAGTAGTACTAGCCTTAGTAGTATCATAACTAACTCACTGGCACTATCGAATCCGTAGGTTGATGGCCTCGCGGACATACGCTCTCCATACATCCCTATCCCGAGCTAATGTTTTCCAATCATCTCTTGCATAATCTTCTTCCCCAAATCATGGTTAATGTTATTCTCCAATCTCATTCTTGGTCTAACAACTGAGCGTTTTCCTTCTGGTTTGCCTACATAAAGTTTCCATGCCCTCTTCTGTGACACATGTCCTGCCCATTGCACATTAATAGACTTAACTGTTATTATACACATTTTCATCTAGTGGTTTCATAGTCCGAAATAATATCAGTCTATTACAAGATTCCTTTATCCAATATTAGTAATATTATTTAGTTAATTCAGTTATGCTTTAAACAGTGAAAATATAATTAAAGGATGATGTATTTTGTTCAAATTCAATAACTTTTTAAAGATGAAATTCTTTAAATATTCTGAGAGACAATGAATAAAAATTTCAGATGTGTTTTAAATAATTTGTTAAGTATGAACAAAGCTCCTGTTTCCAAGAAATGTATCAGCAAACTTCATCAGTCATATAAAGAATTTGGTGTCATATATCATTAAAAGTTAACTTCCTGCATTCCCATCTAGACTTTTTCCCAGAACCTTTGTAAATTTATGAACAAAAGGACGATTATCACCAGGACATAAAGATAATGGAGGAAAACCACCAAGGTTTCTGGAATGATTGTGTAATGGTAGATCATTGGTCGATGCTCCCGTGAGGAAGCCAGACGCAGTCTCTGGCGAAACGTCGAGGAACTACAAGACTCACGACCACGCCCTACAGCCCGAAAATCTTCTTCAATCATCAAAACAGAAGACATTTTAACAAATACATATATTCGACAAGGGAGTATTATATCACCCACACTTTTCAATATATATATATATATATATATATATATAATGACAAAAATGTTAAGAAAGCAATAACAATAAATAACACAACAAATTTTAATATTTTACTATGTGCTGACGATGTAATTATAATGCAAAATACAGAAAAGATTTACAATTCTCTCTACGCTGTTGACTATTCTATTCTAAGGGAAATAAGTAAAGAGTACGATTTTAAAATATCTATAGAGAGGACAAAAATAATGACCTTTTTAGGAAAATTGCCCATAACGTCTAAAATAATAATCGAAAAACAAACCTCTATCACACGTGTTAAATTCTAATTATCTAGGTTGTGAATTGCCTTCTGGATATAGAATAGGATATGATATAGACAATAAATTATGAAAATTTAAAATGACATGATTATATATGAAGGAGAAACATCTACAACCAGGAGATTGGATGGACCGACAAAATTGGCTATTAGGAATCGGACGATGTCAAAGACATTAATCAACCGATGATCTATCTATGTGGCACCATTCATAGAACGCTAAAACATAAATCAAGGAAGGATACAATATTGAAGTTTTACAAAACAATGGCGGTACCGGTACTTTTGGTAACAAATAAAGAGGAGTTCGAGTAGAATACAAAGTGCAGAAATGACTTTTCTAAGAAGGACCAAAGGATGCACAAAATTGGACCACATAAGAAATGAATAAATAATAAGTAAATTAGAAATATATTCAATAAATAATATAATTCAACAACACCGCGTCGGCTGGGAAAAGTATGTTCAGAAAATGGAAGAAACAAGATTGTTCAAGACAGCCTATCATTATAAACCAAAGGGATTAAGCGATGTAGGAAGACCTAAAAAGAGATGGAAGGAATCATTGTGGGGAATTGGGAAACAGGCGAATCGCCTAAACCTTAAAGTGAAGATGATGATGATTAAAAAAAGTTTTATTTTGTGTTATTCTTTCCTCTTAAAGGCCCCGAAGTTCCCTAATTTTAGTGTTTTCCTAAGACTAATACTTATACCAGCCAGATTGTTATGGTGTATTAAAAAAACTATAGTAACAAACTGTTGGATAATAATTACTACATAAACTATAGTAACACATTTGAAAAATTATTTCACAAATCGCAAATCCATTTGTTCTGTAATTGTATTTCGTAACACACAATCGTAACAACGCACATTGCACATGTCCATCCTTGAGAATATCAACACAAGTGAAATATCTAGGTATTATAATAGAACAATATTTAAGATACGACAAACACGTTTCCTTGCTGTGTAACAAACTACGCAAAGTATTCACAAATGTATCATCCTTCGATTATATTTACCAATGTATGTATAACGAACTGTTTACTTAGCTCTGGTTCAATCGATAATCCAATACGGAATATTAGATTGGGGCGGAAGCGCAAATTCTATCCTTTCTCCCATAACATTACTACAAAAACGAATCATAAAAATCTGCATGCAGAAACCTTTATATTACCCTACAAATTTAATTTATTTGTAATCCAATGTGCCAAATATTAAACAAATATTCAAGCATACATTGCTTACTTATTTTCATAAAAATAAAAACGAATTTAAAGAGCACAATCCAAGTTTTTACAGCACCAGACAAAATACTACTTCTTTGGTACGTGTTTCAAAATTTTATACAACTTCTGGGTCTAAACATAATAGGTATCTAGGACCATAATGAATTAATTAGATCTAATCCAGAACTAAACTAAACATAGCTAGTTTTAAAAAATCAATTAAATTTATTATTTTTAATTAATTAATTAAATGAATAAAAATAATAATTTGAATATTTTAACATAATAAATATAAAACATCTATTTTGCTTATATAAATCAATATATTACTTTCTTCTGTATTATTGGTTATAATTCCTCACATTATATGGTTTATATTATTTTATGTATATCATTCTCCGTGGCATTAATTCTTTTGTTAGAATAAGTCTTATTCCCAATTAATTATTATTTATTATTTGTATGTGTCATAATTTACCAAAAAAATTAAACTGGCCCCTAAATTTAAATGTAGGCCTATATATTCTATTTGTATCACTTGTATAACTGAACTGCACCCGAGCACGAGCACTTGCTCATTCGGGTGTCAATACTGTGTATAACATTTATTTGTAAATAAAACGTATTCTTATTCGTAAAAAAATACTTTTTTTCTAAATATATGAGTACATATTGACACACAGACCCTGATGGACAGCGTTTCGTTCTCTTTAGAGAAATAAAACATGATGTTCAAGTTACAGAAACTAACCCCAGGCCATCTGGAACACGGACCACAAGGCCACGTGACATATCAACGTTCATGAAGTGATTTCTAAAATATTTTTTTAAATTATACATATTTACATTGCCCATATTAATTCGATTGCTATTTTCAACTTTATTTTAAACAGGTAACCACCTGTTATTCGGTTCTAAAAAACTGTAATAATCCGGTTACCACGGTTACATATGTTCATTTGATTCTGAAGTTGGATTTATTGTTTTTTTTTTTTGCAAATGCCCCATGTTGTCTTTCGACATTCCTGGCGTTCTCTCCCAGCATGGCGTACTTGTAACCCACTTCTGAGGTTGGGGCGCCTGGAAGGCGCGGTTACGTTGCCCCGATGATATGATGGGTGATGATAATTATAGTGATGCACAAGGAGAGTCCCTAATTCTAAGCTTAATCTAAGATGAATATGAATGATGATGATTGCGATGGCCATATGATTTCGGGGACCTTTTGGGCCTTAAAGTTTCCCTGATATTTGTTTTACAGGTGAGGATAAACCCCGATAAAAACCTCACCCAGAAAAACTATCCCGACCGGGGATCGAACCCGGGCCCGCTACGTGACAAGGCAGCACGCTACCTCGAGACCACAGCGATGGACTGTTGAATTTATTGTTTGTGTCTATAGTTTATGCTCTCACAGATCTGTCTGTTTTCATTACAAACTAATTACAATATATTAAGCTATACATTACCCAAGTCTCTTCTCTTCAAGACAGACATAATCTATATTCCATTAGAAATTATGTCAACATTATCAAGTACGCAATTCGAACATGTCTAAATGTATAAAGAGTAGGGTGCGGGTAGGCAAACAGTTTTCAGATACTTTTGAAATTCACTATTCGATTTTCTACTAGAGCACGCCAACAAATCTTTATAGGATAAAGAAGGTGCACTGCTCAATGGTATTAAAAAGCTGTTGGTTTACGCTGATGATGTAGTATTATCAGGCGATAGAGAGCAGGTACTACGGGCTAACTAGCACATTCTACTCAGTAGCACTAATAAATTGGGACTGGAAGTAAACATCAATAAAACTAAATATATGGCCACACTTAGAAATATATTATATAATGGTAAAGGCAAGTTAGTGACAAATGAGGGAAATTTAGAAGGAGTCTCTGAACTCAATTACCTAGGGAAAAATTACAAGTAGGAATAAAGTGCAGATATAAATGAAACACAGGCTCAATTCTGGAAATGCGTGCTCCTATAGATTACACGGATTCTTGTAGAAAATATGTAATTGTGTTATATTATATTGATATGAAGCAATCACTTTAACTTTAAGGGGGGAGAAAAGATTACGAGTATTTGAAAATAAAGTTCTACGATTATTTTTTAAAGAGTGAGACAAACAGGCAGATGAACAAAGAAGACCATTATGATGATCTTTATGAAAAAAACATAAATAAATCTTAAATTTCACATACTGGGGTGGATGACATGTAGTTTCTTCAATTCACTTGTCTATATCTCTCTGTTTGGTCAACAGATCTTCTTATGCACTTTATTGTCAAATATCAATATTTTGTTATGTCTTAAAATAAGAAATCTGTTTCGTATCCTTTTAATATATAACTTGAAGACTCGCCATTTTATGCAATATTAATTTAACATTTCTGAATCTCCATAGTGTGTATTATAACCTATTCCATCGTTTCCAGAGTTGATCCAATGCATAATTTATTTCTGTGTGCTACTGTTGCAAGTTATTTAAATTCCGACAATTAATAAAAAATGCCTATAATTTTCTGTTGATATTTTGCAAATATAGGAAGACGAAAATATACAACTACCACAATAACTGTGAAAATGCACTAATCAGTTATAAACGTTTATCTTTCTAGGAAACTACATTTGAAAATCAAATTCATGCAATGAAGAAAAACAAACGCGAAATTCAAAACAATAGTACATGGAAGTCATTCAAATAATCCCAGCACTGTGAGTGTGTAAAATAAATTATATAAGGAGAGAAAACTGTAGAGGAACTGTTTGGTAAGAATATTGTAACCTGGATGGATGCTACAAAATGGGTGATTTCATTACGTAATAGATAATATATTGTTTGAACTTTATGCTGAAAACAGATCATTTGTATCAATTTAAATACACAATACTTTAATATACATAAATTTATTTACATGCAGAACCAATGCTCAACGGAACACAACGTCAAACAAAATCATTTGCAGGTTGTATCAGTATTTAATTGAAACTTTCTAGAGCAAAAAAAAAAAAAAATACATGGGTATCAATTCTGTGTGCAGCTACTAATTTACGCTAGATTTCTGTCACTTGGAATCATTTACCTTTAGGAGAGTAGTAAAACACATTCATACTGTCATACTTAAAAATGGGATTTTTTTTTGGAAATATACTATTATTTACTTAATACTTAATACAGGCTTTCCACTTTACAGCAGTTTGCCCTTGATTCCTGCTTTCCAGAGAGTCCTATCTTCCCACTGACCATCCTCCATACGCCTCTTCATCATGGCATCATATATTCCCTCATACCATCCTCTTGTACTTCCCCCCTCTTCCGTCTGCCTGGTACCATCCAATTCTACAACTGTTTAGGCCACTGGTCTTCCAACATCCGTTGTACATGTCCATACCACTGTAGAGCTTTCTTTGTTATCCCATCGATAACAGTTTCTTGTGCATCCATTTCTTGTCTGATATATGTATTTCGAATATGTTGTAGCCTGGATATTCTCATACTTCTCCGTAATCCATCCATTTCTGTCGCCAAGATTCTTTTCTGCATCCTTTCATTTATTGTCCAGCTTTCTGATCCATATGTAAGTATTATTGTCTATTATAATCTCTTTTTTTTTTTGTTTTTCTGGTCAAATTTCTATTCCATAAAAGACCATTCAGGGATGTAATCGCCTTCCTTGCACAATTTACTCTGTTAATAATATCTTTTTCACAAGTATCAGATTTATCTATTATAGATCCAAGATATTTAAATTCTTCAAAACGTTTAATTATCATATTATTTATTTGTAGGTCTTCTGAATTTCCTTCGATTACCATATGTTCTATTTTAATAGCCTATTTTATCTAGAATCCACCTACCCCAAATTCATCTACCAACATTCTGATCATATGTTCTATATCTTCTTTATCTTGTCCTATTATAATCTGGTCATCAGCGAATAATAAATTGTGCAGTAAACGGTCATTAATGTTGATTCCCATTCCCCTACATGACTTATTCCATTTCATTAAAGCATCTTCTAAATATATCTTAAACAATGTTGGTGACATCCGGCATCCTTGTCTTAATCCTTTTGTTATATCAAATTCTGAGGATACTCTATTTCCAACCTTAATACTTGCTTTACAATCATACATTCTTTTTATAAAATGTACAAGAGATTTAGGTATTCCAAACTTCTCCATTGCCACCCAAAGTTCGTTGATGGGTACAGAGTCATATGCCTTTTCTAGATCTATAAATGCCTTATGAATTTCTTTTCCTTTAGCCAATATCTTTTCTGCAATCTGCCTAATCACAAATATATTATCAAGGCACGATTTACCTG
Organism: Diploptera punctata; assembly: GCA_030220185.1. Lineage (NCBI taxonomy): Eukaryota > Metazoa > Arthropoda > Insecta > Blattodea > Blaberidae > Diploptera > Diploptera punctata. The sequence goes on from JASPKZ010008769.1 coordinate 135,445, forward strand.
CTGTGAAACCTGTTTGTTCTTCTGATATTTTATTTGTATTAGTTCCTCCAATCTAATTTTAATAATTGTATTTAACATTCTACTAATTGCTGCCATAACAATGATCCCTCAATAGTTTGCTGGATCTCTTTGTATACCCTTTATTTTTGTATATTGCACTGATATACGATAACTTCCACTCATCAGGAATAGGATCTCCTTCTATCACTCGGTTAAAAAGTCTAGTTAAAATTCTTATAATTCCTGAACCACCATATTTAATTAGTTCCATGGTTATTCCTCCTGGACCTGCCGCTTTTCAATTTTATGCTGTTCTCAACACGTTTCTTACCTCGTCTTCTGTTATAGTTTGTATTAAGTCACCCTTTTCATTATCCAGTGTAGCATAGTCCATAAATTCTTTCCTAGTTTCTGTTAAAAGCATTTAAAAATATTCCTGAAAAGTTTTCATTGGTACTAAATTAAAACTCTTTGTCATATTATCATTTCGCATGTTTGTAATTGTCCTCCATGCTTGGGCTGACTTTGAATAGTCTACTGTATGCTCGATTTCTCCACATACCCTATTCCACATTTATTTTTTATGTTTCCTAACTTCTGCTTTAACCTTTCTTTTAAGTATGTTATAACTTTGATAATCTTCATCTTTCGTGGAACTTAAATATTTTTTATATGCATTTTTCTTTTCTGTTATGATATCAAGTATGTCCTTATTATTCAATGGTTTTTATGGTGTTTATCATTTTCCAGACCAAGTGCTTCTCTTGCTGCTTCATGTATACATTTTTTCAAATGTTCGTAAGTAAAGACAGAGTTCCAATCTTCATCAAATTTTAATTTTTCGGTGAGGCGTTGGGCATATAGATTTTTAATATCTCTCATATTGTAGGAAATGTAGATTATATCTACATTTTTCTAATTCATTTTCTATTTCTATATTTTGATTTTTATTTACCTTTTGCCTGTTTATAGGGCATACAATCCTAGTTGACAGCAATATAATGATCCGTTCCACATACGGGTCCTCGATTCACTCTAACATCTTGAACTATAATATAATATATATAGAGATGTAAATAAAAAATCATCACTCCACATAAGCATGTATTATTTGGCGTAATATTGGATTAAGTTGTATTTAAGGTACGTATGTGCCAATTCTTGGCTCAGAAATTTTCCAATAGAGTCTTGTGGATCAAGATGGTACTTGTTATATTAGTTTATGTTTTATGGACCTCTGAGTGTTGTGCTGACGTGCTTGCCTTTCTTGTTTTTCAGTTTATTAAGTGAACCTTCGGATGAATTCATGAATCAATAATAAACGATTGTACTTCATACTCCACTCGTGGGGACGGGTCAGGTAAGTAGTCAGGCTCCTGATTCGTCGGGTAATTGATCCGTGTTCCTGGGAGTGCAGGCGGAGTAAACCCACGATCATGGTCACATTAACTACAAATGCTAGATCAACCCGAGTGTTGTCGTGGGCCACGCGGCTTCTCTCGGGGGTATAAATGGACGGTATGAATGGACAACGTTTAATAGGTAAGTGCTTCTACTTTTTCCAATACTTATTCGAAATTTGTAGGATTTTTATAGTGTATATACGTCTAATACTAACTTTACACCATTGTGCTTTGTTCAGTCTATATTTTAAATTCATAATAAGTCTTCAAATTTTTATATAATTTTATGGGAAACCATCAGGTTACTTCTTCCTCGGCTTCCCCACTTATAGGTTTACCGTCTTCAGTTTCCATTTATATCTATCTTTCCAATCTCTTTCTTCCAAATTCCTATCATCCATTATAATTCTCACGTAAGTGTTCCATTTCCGTCTTTGCCACTTTTATTTCTTTCAACGGGTGACCATTAGTATATATTTTTTGGTTATTCATCGGTTTCCTTTCTCTGTACATGCCCATAAAATTTAAGAGTTTGATTTTCAATCCTGTTAACAACAGATGTACTGACATCAATTTATTTTCAAAGGAAATCTTTTCTTGTTTTATCCTGTTTTGTTTTTAAAGGCTTCTCCTAAGATAATCGATTTTAACTGTTCTAATTTTATTCTTTTTTAATTCCATCAAAGACCAAGTTTCACTTTCATATGACAAAATATTGTATATTATACTCTTATAACTTTTCATCTTAGTTTCCTTTGTAATATCTTTGTTCCAAATTATTCCATGCAATGTCTTAGTTTCATTTTTAGCAATTTCAATTTTATTTTGTACATCTCTTTCACATGTACCTGAACATATAATTACTGACCCAAAAATTTAAAAATTTCACTTTTTTATCTTCAAGTATGAGGTTTCCACATCCGTTCTCAAACATATATATTTCTGTAAATTTATATTCAGTCCCCATTTTTACATTCTTCCACTAGTTTATGTAATATTTAAGGTTCCTTTAGTTTATTTTTATTAAAGAGTAAAAAGAGGGAAGTCAGTATTTAATTGTTATATGGTTTTATTATACGTATTATTGTAATTATCTCTATAATTCAAATAGATTGAAATTATGTGTTTTATAACATGTAATTATATTTAAGGTCGAATGAGGTGTGATTGAGGAATGCCGACCGCAGGTTACTTGCAAACAAGGTAAGATTCGAGTTAACTTTATAAATATAAAATATAATTTATAATGTCTTTGAGTATTATGTTTAAGTTAATGTCATTTCATGTCTCATAGAATTTTCAATTGATTAGTTGCATTATTTAGAATTTAAGATTCTATGCAGACAAACACCCTGAACATTTTTTACCTCAGACACAAGACTCTTTGGACTAACCGTATGAAACGTTTGTTAATACAAGGATGGGAATGTGCCTGAACTACAACTTCGTCCAATTTTACGCCAAACAAAATCTACTCATGTGGCTGATGATTTTTTAAAATTAACATTTCGGAATTGCATTTGCGACAGGGCAAACCTCTGACGGTGAACAAACAATATATATTTATGTATTCAATTTAGGCTTTCACGGACCCGGAGCTATTATGATGATCTTTGAAGTAGATATCCGGGCAGATAGGAAATGATCTTGAGACATGTAGAATCAAAGACGACCATTTTGAGAACGCCGCACGCAGTCTGGTCTGGTCGAAAAGTGGGGAACTTCAAGCCTCAAGACTTCAAGATCAACATAACGTCCTACTTATGTGGGTGATGATTTTTTTATTTACATCTCTATATTACAGTTGCAGAAAACCTGCCATTTTGTGGGTATCACAATTACAGCAAACGCGTTTCATGTGAAAGATGAATGTGGTGCACTACGACATTGTAGGAAGCAACCTGTGATGTCTATTCAGTGTGAACTGATGTCTAGTGACACAAGATATAAAATGACTGCTGCACTCCTTGAAGATTAGGTTTCGCTAATTATTTACTTCTCTTCCTTCAAGAAATTTTCAAATGAATATAAAATAACTGTATGTGAATTTGCTTCAAGTTGTGTTGTCATTGAGGAATGTTTACAATCTGTCACTCTAAGTGTTACTGATTTATGTTTAAATACTTAATAAGTTTATATTCAGTTTACATAATATTTTGGAAACGCAATTCTTCCAAGTCAATGTTATACCAAGGTTCTCTATATTTCGTATTTCTAATTCATAACAGTTTTCTTTGGATTTTTTTAAATATTAATATTTATTCTTTGTTTTGCAGACGATAATTATTTTGCTAAAAATGTGGATACAGTTAATTTATCCAACAACGCTCTGAAGTTATGTAATACATTTGGTGTGAAAACAAGACAGCAAATTAGGAACTCCTAATATTTAAGGTCAGAACAGCAAATCATGCTGCTTGCTTTGTCCAGTAAATGGATCCGAGTGACTGGTCCTTCCTGATTCTCGATGGGAGATAATTGTAGCAATCACCGAGTGTTACTGGAACACTTCTAATTGTATTACTGTTATTAACTTAAATATTCTTATCGATACATTAACAGTTTAGTGAAACATATTACAATATTTTTATAATGTTCAACTATATTACTGATTGAAATCATGTAGAACAACAAGAAACTAATTTTCATTGTGTAAACATCACAAGGGAGAACTTTATATTTTTTAGTGTTCATGGAACATGCATCTCAGTCCGTACATTATGCCATATAGAAAGAATACATTTAGGAACGACTATAGGCATAAATAATAACTAAATGGCACTATCGAGCCAGTAGGTTCATGGTCATGCTGACATCTTTACCCTGAGCTAATATTTCCCGATCGTGTCCTGTATAATGTAATCATTGTTAATATTATTCTCCCATCTCATTATTTGTCTGCATACTGAGGTTTTCTCAAGTTTCTATACACCTCTTTCATTCCCCATTCGTGCCATATGTCCTGCCCATCGTAGTCTACAAGCCTCAGCTATTCTTATCATATGTGGCTTCCTGTAGATGTCATGTAGCTCACTAATATGTAGTCTTCTCCATTCACCTGTCTGTTCATCTCTCTTTGGTCCAAAAATTTTCCTATGAACTTTATTCTCAAATACTCGTCATCTCCTTTCCTCCCTTAAAGTAAGAGTCCATGTTTCGCATCCATACAATATAACTCGGACGACAACAGTTTTACATATTTTCAGATTATTATTTTATCATCATAAGTTTCATTTTTTTAAATTACTTTTGTTCTGATGTGATCTGTCCCAACAAAGCCAAATATGTATGTATTTTGTGTACAAATGTTTTAGTATGAATGGGCGCGCGCGCGCGCGTGTGTGTGTGTGTGTGTGTGTGTAAATTATATGTTTCATCCTAATGTTGTGTTGTCTCGGAGGAGGCCTTGACATTGAGCTGATCACTCTTTGGGGAAGCTCTCAGTGTCGTATGGACAAATAATTATGCATGTTATCCATAGTTCGAAATCCTTCTTATGAAAAGTCGTGTTACTGTAAGGACCGGATGGCATGTGGCACGTAAAAGTCCCAATAAGTCGGAAGGTTAAACTGCGCTAATTGAACGGAAAAAATTAAAATGTTAAAAATTCGAAATTATGCATCTTATAATAATCACTGGAAATGAATACGTTTTCGTGTCAATTAACTCTACAATCCTGCCATTTAGAAGAAGCCAAGGGAACAACTCATTAAAAAAAACAATTGATAATCCGATAAGATAGTCGATGGATGTAAATGCACTAATTATAAAGTGCTGCTCTCTTGTTTAAACGCATTATTTGTTATCTAAGCACAGCTCACTCGATAAAGATCCTCTTATCTTTACGGCTTTCACATTCTGAGAACCGAGTAGCATCAGTAAGGCTAGGATATGTATGTAATATTAACATGCAAAATACATATGTACATATTTATGTAATAATATGATGTAAAACATGTAAGACTGTATAAAATTTCTTTAAACTATGTAATATTAAATGCATTAAAATTTAATTTTTGGACAAATTTTATTTTTAAATTTGCTTCAAGATAGACCAGGTTTGAAGGAATGGGACTGACAACGTGATAAGAAGGATATTGTCACGTTTCTATGATAAAGTGATCCTACTTAGGGGTATTGGGAGGTTAAAGCTCTCCTCTTTCTAGACATTCGGCACAAGATATCAGCCTTGTGTGATAGCCGCCTTTACTCCTACAACAGAGTATGGTATTGATTTTTGTTAGAGGCTGAGTCGACCCCGGACCAGAAGGTTAAGAAGTTTCAGAATCCTGATCCCATGGGTTTCGCCCCTCGACTTGCAGCTTGTAGAATATTGCCTTAACCAACTATACCACTGCGTGTCTCCTACATATTTATACTATTTCATTCATAAACAGAGTAGATCGTTCGGGTTTAAAAGGTATATTGTAATGTGGGACCATATACCCAAGTCTTCAGTATCATCCTCTATCTATATTTATCGTATCTAGAAAACGTAACTATTCTTTAATCGCCTCTCTGCAGCTTTTTCATAGATTGGAAGAACCGTTTCATTGTATAATCAGGTATCTGAGTTTGTAATGTAAAATATTGTCACAGACTATTTTAAATCATTTTCCATTTACAACATTTATGTTTATGTGGCAGAATATTTAGTCTTACATAAAAAAGTCTTTAATATATGTAAACATATGTAATTATAATCCGATTCCGATTGAGGGTCTTTCCACTTTTCAGCGGTTGCCCTTTTACCAGCCGGGTACTGGCCCTTCACATCCACACGTGTTAATCACAGAGGTAGATGATCAACAGCCAGTGTAGAGGTGACATGTGGTTAGCATGTCGAGTCCCCCAGCCGTTATAGCTGGTTCCTCAACCTGGAGCCGCTACTTATTGTAGCTACCCAATTGCCTCACGATGCTGGGTGGGCACCGGTCCATACTGGCCGAAATACCATGAGAAAATTTCTTCCCCCATGGAGACTCGAACCAGCGCAAGTCCCGTAGCTCTGCACCAAGGCTTCCTGCCTTAACCGCTCGGCTACGGCGCGGGACTAATTATAATCAAATATGTAAAAATATGTAATGGTAAATTTTCATATTTGATTAACAAGTTCCTAATTCGTGGATAGTTATACAATTTAGGCACGTATAAGCAAAGGGAAAGAACATGTAATTACATACAAATCGTTGCCTTAATTATCAGTTACTGGACAAACATAATACATTCAACCCCAGACTCCTATTCAGCAAAACTAAAAACTAAAATGGTTCATTACGCAGGAACTGCTATACTAAGTGAATTCCACACAAAGTACAACTTGTGTCCAGATTTTGCTGGTTTAGGGATTACATCTTTCTTTTTGTTAACTAAAACCTATGAATCAAGTTAAGTTGCAACAAGGAAGTAAAACATCTCTTCCGAGCTAAGTTCCAGTTGTAATGTAAACAAACCTGACGTATGACTTGAGTTTCATTGATCGAATAAAGGTCACCTTCAAAGGAGTAAGAAAATGTAGTTCGCTTTCCAACACTCGGAATAAAGGAAATGAAAAATAATAAAAATATATATTATCTAGCGCACGTCTATATAACTTATGTCGGAAGATCTTAAAATATATAAATACAATTTTAATACATTAAGTAAGCAATGTTTTGTTCTTGTGCTGATATAAAGAAGAAGAGTGGGAATTTCAATTGTTTCAAAATGGCAAAACTTATATAGATTCCTTGATTATTGGAAAGCAAAGCATTTGAAAAGCGGAAAGAGAAAAAAATATTCTGAATAAATTCAAATTGTTTAGTGGAAAATATCCCACATTAACAATTGACGATAGGGTGAAAATAGTAACAGAATTTACAAGTGAGTCAGCAAGGAACATACATTCTTCTCGTAATGAAATTGTACCTGAAAACAAAGGTTATAAACTTACATTAAGGAATGAGCGTAAACGATTAATTTGGTAGGACCACACACAGACACACACACATATATATATATATATATATATATATATGACAAGAAAAATTAATGCCTTGAACCCGGACCTCTGGATTGATATTACAGTGCGCTACACTCTTACGCTCTTAAGCAAATCTAGTATAAACATTTATGTTCCTTATATGTAGTCTCAAATATTACGAGAAGTAGCTGGAACTCGATCTCCACTGCCATCTAGTAGCTCTTATAACAAGTAAGTAAATTAAAGTGGTAGCGCTCTGGAGTATCAATCCAGAGCTCCGGGTTCAAATCCCGACAGGCATTTATTTTTCTTATGTCAAATTAAGTTTGTATTGCTCAATGGAAAAATGTAATTATAACATAGAAATATATATATATATATATATATATATATATAACTGTCACAAATAAATAAAGGATGGAGGAAGTTCCTAATCATATTGGTACCATCTTATGTTGTTCTCAGTGTTAATTCCCGTAAAATACTATAAATAAAGCTTTTATCGTACACAATTGTGCTTATGGCGGGTAAACGTTGTACCACGGTTCCCCCAATAAACGGAATCGGCGGAGTAATATTTTATGCAAGTTTGTTTACAGAACAACCGGAACTTGGCTCGGTACTAGTAATATAGATTGATTATTAAAATTGGGTTTTGAGGCAAAACTCTTCTCCAATTAGCCAAATTATGCTGCTTTTGGAGAATACATTTCTCGATTTTAGTTTAATGCCTTATACAGAATTTTATTGCGAAAAATCGAAATTGGCTATATACCGAGTTTGATTTCGAAAAAAAAGAAAGATTGCGGTCCTTAGAGCTTGATAGATGGAGCGCACACACAAACTCACTTGTCAATTTGGGTGCTTACTAAGTAGGACCAATTGAAATTGTGTAAGTTTCTCTAAGATAATTTCATGAAACCAATATCAATTCCTTATATATTCCTTTGAAATTCGTTAACAGGCTATGTGAGTATTGGTTCCGATGGTGTAATGGTTACCACGCACGACTCTACATTCGAGGTTCCCGGTTTCAAACCGCGTTAGGGGACGATGGACTTTTAACGGCATAACATTTCTGAGTGAAGATTAGTGAAATTATATACCACTATAGTCCATCGCTCTACCAACTGAGCTCTTGCAACGATTGCCTAAAATGTCGATAAGTCCGCAACCTATTATACCGGTTTTTAATTATGTTTGACTGTCTGATGCTTCTGCCAGGATTTTAGGACCATATTATGAAATTATTGTACTGTCATGGGTACTTTATAGGTATACAAAGTTTCAAGTCGATCGAATGTGTTTAAGTGGGTGAAAATCGTGTTCAAAGATTCCGTTACGTAGATGCAGGTCCGTTACATAGATAGACAGATACAGGTCGAGTAGCAATTGATTATAACACAATAAAAAGAAACCACTGTTTGCACTTTCTTAAATGTGTTATGTCCCAGAAAATTAATTGACATAGGCCTATTTACATCAATGTGCATCAGAAATCAATTAATAACCTGTAATACAGGTTATAATATACAGTTTTGTGTGTTTCATTTTGTTTCCATATGATTTGAGAAAAGTAGATTATACAGGGAATGATTGGAAAGCATTAGCTCAGGATAGGGGTGTATGGAGAGCTTATATCCGCAGGGCCATGAACCTACGGGTTCGATAGTGCCAATGTGTAAGTAAGTATATACATTCTATAGAAATTCTGCCCGAGGGCAGGTCTTTCACCGCAATCATTGCATTTACATGCCATAGTTTGCAGCTTTACTAGGTAATTATAGATGTTCCTCAAAGAATCGCTCGACAACTTAGAGGAACTATGGAAAGACTTGATGAACAAATGCATACAGAAAGGAGAAATTCCGGAGAGATGGAACACAGCGACCTAAAGATACTATATAAAGGAAAAGGGGACAGAGCATCACCTGATTCATTCAGAGGAGTAGCGCTAGAAAACGCCTCCTTTAAAGTGTTCACAAAGATCCTCAATGAAAGACTCCTAGAAGCGACCAAGGGACACATCCCGGAAAACCAATTTGGATTTACGAAAGGCAGAAGCACTGTACAAGCAGTGAAATATCTAATGGACCAAATAGAAGACGCCCTAAGACATACAAGAGGGAAGTACCATGCAGTATTCGTCGATTTCAAGAAGGCTTTTGACTCAATAAACAGACAAAAGCTCATTGAGAAACTGAAACAGATGATCGGAAAGGAAGACCCACTAGTGAGAATAATCGAAGCCTGCCTACAGCGAAACATAGTCCAAGTAAACAACAATGTTGAAATTCGGAAGATATAGTACAGACGAACGGAGTTCTGCAAGGAGATCCCATGAGCCCCACACTGTTTAACATCTATACAGCAGACGTGAACACCATAATCGAGGAAAATCAAAAGCAAAACTAATCTTATATGCAGACGATATGGTGATAGGAGCTACAGAAAAGGAGGACATACAAAAAGCAATAAAAAGATTAGAGATCTGGGCACAGGAGAACAACGTGCAGATAAATGAAGAGAAAACAGTCCAGATGACATTTAGAAAAGGGGGAAAATCAACATCAAAAGACAACATAACACTACTCAATCAACCACTACAAAAAGTGGGAAAATACAAATATTTAGGATTCACTCTACAGACAACAGCAACGTCCTTCGGAATACACATCCAAGAAAGAGCAGCGGCAGCCATCCGAACATCATACAATATCCCGAATCTGGCCAACTTATCGACAGGTACAGCAATGCAGTTATTCAAAACGACAGTGGCACCAGTTATTACATATGGAATAGAGATAATTTGGGAAAAACTTAAGATCGGAGATCTGATAAGAATCGAAAAAGTGAAAGCAATGTTCATGAAACGGATCCTGAGAATAGGAAAAACAGCGCCATTCGTTTTGCTTATGAACTCATGAGAGAGACCTACTTCATAGAGGACATAAGAACCCAATTCTATCTACAATCCACAGAACCATACCAGAAATTCATAAGCATCAGAAATAGGAAGAAGAAGGAAATAGACATAGATTTCTACACCACAACTGCCATGCTGGACGACAGATGGACCAGAGAGTGCAACCCCCAGAGACACGTCACAACACGACTCGCAGTACACGGATTTCACAACAAGATATGTACAAACAAGAAATTCCACGAGCCGACCGAAGAATGCAAGTGTGTGTTGTGTGGACAGAGATGCGGCAAATACCACATCATAACATGTGCGAAAAGGACAAAACCCATTACAGACTACAGCAAAGACTAAACCACCACTAATGCTCAACCTGAGTGCACATTTATTATTATTATTTATATAGATGTGGTAACATCCCGTTGCTTTCAACTGCGGTGAAGGGTGATGAAATTATAAGGATGATGATAGCCGGATGATTTTCGGGGACCGTTGCTCCCTAGCCTTCCTAAAATTTGTCTTTCAGGTGAGGAAAGACACCAAAAAACCTTCCCCAGGAACCTGTCCCGACCGTGAATCGAATCTGTACCCCCTGTGTGACAAGGTTACGCGCTATCTCGAGACCACAGTGATGGATATATATATATATATATGAATACCACGAAATTGTACATCTTAATATATAAAAATTACGTGTCACGTCGTTTGTCTGCAATGGAATCCTAAACTACTGAACCGATTTTAATAACATTTTGCAAAAAGTGTGCTGTTTGATCCAACTTGACACCTAAGGTTGTTTATAACTAAATTTAGAGTCGCATTATTTTTATTGCAAATTATTTGTTTATTATTTAACAAGAGTTATAATTATCTGTGAGTTCCATACGATTATAACAGATGACGGTGTAAGGTAATTGGTTTATTATTTAACCAGGTGGCTGTGCTTATTGTTGCAACCGCGAATTTCAATTGAACTACAAATATTGATTATTTTATAATTTAAGTGTGTTCAGTGTTTATTTTATTTTTAATATATTGATAATAATATTAATTTCCTGTGTAAGTATTAGTTTTCAGTAATCTTGCTGAAAGACAGCAACTTAATTTAAATTTAACTGGACCGAGAAGGGACATTGAATGATATGGCGAATCAGTTCTAGAGACCATGAATGATAAGATATCAAGTGAATTTCCGCGAATTGGTATAGGTCTATGTGACAAAAATCTTACATTTAAGAAGAATGTAAATTTAAAAACACACGAAGGTCCTAAGGAACAGAATAACAGAACTGTAAGTAAGTCTGTTAGTTATAATAATATGCCTAATATTACAGAAACAATCTCCATGCATCAATTAAATGGAGAACAAGATGACTATAATATATCACAAGATGATATTACTATACAGAGACTTCTTGATGATGATGAGAATCCAAACTGCCAACAAGTTCGTAGAAAAAAAACGAAAGTATAATGAAATCAGCAAGCCTCCTCAAAATATTCCATTAATAAATGTATACAATTCTGATGATACACTTATGGACGATACTGAGAATGCAGGCAACATAAATTCATCACAATCAACAGAACCACTTCCACATAAACCACCACCCATATTTATACCGGGTGTAGTTAACGTACCAGAACTAAACAAATGTGTAAAACAAAAACTTTCTTATTTACATTTCTCACTTAGTTTACTACAACATAATTTAACGTATACCTTAGCCACAGCAACGCGTGGCCGGGACTTCTATCGTGTGTGTGTATATATAGTCGGATTAGTTACACTATTTATAACTCAAGAACGGCTGGACCGATTTTTATGATCATTGATTTGTTGGATTTGTTTCCGCCCCGAATAGCAAATAACTATTAAAACATCGGAAAAATTAACGTAAAAATATTTAAAGGGGATATGACGTTCGCCGGGCCAGCTGGTAATAATAATATATTTGTATATTTGTTAGAGTGTTGTTTGTTGCTATGAGACAGAAGTTATTTAAATCACGTGTAAAATAGGTACAAACAAAATATATGACTTTGCGTGCAAGTTATTCTAATAAATGAGTTTTAAAAATTGTACCAACATTTGTGAAATTTCGTTGATATATTTCCAGTCCGTCATTGTATAGCAGTAAGTAGAGAGGTAAGTAGTTAAACATTTACCTTCCTCGGATGGTAAATTCTAATTACCCGTGAATACAGATCAACACAATAATAAACGTAACATAGCGTGAGAAAAAAGTACTTTATGGTTTATTACTATTCAGAGCGTGTTAACAAATAACGCGTAATTGTATCAGTGATATGACATTAAGTGTTAAGACTTTTCTACATCCTTGTAACAACTTGGTAACAAATAACAATCAAATACCTATTTTTATTTATTGTTCAATAGTAAACCAAAGAAATCCTCAATAATTTAAAATCAATCAGAATATTTCCCTGTTTATTTAAAGAACTGGATTATATAATATACTCACAACTAACAGTCTATGTAACTTTCTTGATGAACGTAAGTCTGGTTTTGGAACGAAACATCACACACACACCGCACTTCAGCACGTTATAGAGAACATTAAATGTTCTACGGACAAAAGTGACAACAGTTCTACTCAACTACAGCAAAATCTTTGATACTGTAGACATAAACTTACTCCTAAAGGTATTACATGTCTGAGGCAACTCTGCCTTGATTGGTTTATATCTTACTAAACATTAGCAATAAACTTGTGTTAAAAATCGCTATTTTCCCTGCAGTTTGTGAGGAGAAGAGTAAGTAAAACGTACAGCATTAGTTATCAGTTACCATAAATAATGCCACGAGTGAATTTATCTAGAGAGTTTGGAAAACAAGAGTGTCATTTGTAAGGAACATTTAACGAATAAAATTAAGCTGCTTACTCACAAATCATTATATAAATATTGATATATTAAAACATTTATATGGGGCACGCCGTAGCGCAGTGGTTAAGGCACTGAGCTACAAGCTGGAGGGTCGAGGGTTCAAGTCCCGTTGGGGTCAGGATTTTTAAACTGACCCAAACCCTCTGGCGGCACTATGGCCCTGGGGTCGACTCAGCCTCTAACGGAAATGAGTACCAGACGCTTGTTCTGGGGGTAAAGGCGGCCGTCACGCAGGACTGACAACCCGGCTGACATAAAGTGCCGATTGTCTAGAAAAAGTGGGAGCCTTAACCTCCTACTACCCCAAGGGCCTCCGGGCCTGTTGTGGGAACACTTTACTTTACTTTTACTTTAAAACATTTATATATTTAACGTAAACGGCGATATTTGAAAACAAATGAGAAATGTTTGGATATGTTACATATGTTCTTCACTGCAACTTGATCATATTATTTATTGCCAAATAGGATCGCAATATTGTAAGAATGCAACCTAGTGGAGAAAAAATGAAACACATCAAACTGTATATTATAAACGACATTATAGGTTATTAATTCATTTTTTTAAAAACAACTCAGTAAAATCAGTATTAAAATCACAATTATTGAACACATAATTATCAAATGTGTAGGTCGAAGAATCTGTTCATAACTTGCTATATTCAACGTATTTGTTGGAGAGTCAGTCACTGCAAAATAACGATCTAAACTGTTAAAATATTAGAAACGAGGAGCTTTCTTTAATATGTTCAACAGAGGCAGATAAATATCAAGATGAAACACGACTGTGATTGGTTGTAAATCAAAATTCATTGAAACGTGATTGGTCATTGACTCCCTTTTGGGGCATGAGTTAAATAGTCATAAGTAAAGCTAGGATTTGTATGTAATTACATATTCTTTCTCTTTGCTCATACGCAGCTAAAAATTATAAATGTCCAGGAATTAGGAACTTTCTTATCAAATATCAAAAGTTATCATTACATATTTTACATATTTCATCATAATTACATATTTTTACATATTTTAATATTTTTTTATGTAAAACTACATATTCTGTCCGTTAATTTAAAATAATGTTTTTTTTTTCATAAGCGGAATAAAATTTTAAACTATCTGTATGACAGTATTTTATTCACACTAGAAACTCAGGTACATGTACTCTGAAACAAATTTTGCAAGCTATCCAAAAGCTACAAAAAAGAGGTCAAGGAAGAATTCCATTCAATTATTGACACCATAAATGTAGCTATACAAAGACACTGTGACTTGGGTAGGATACCACTTTGAAGATCTCTTTTAAATTACCACAGACCCATCTGTTTTATGAATGAAATAGTAGAAACATAACAGTTTCTCACTCACAATGTGTTAACAATTGTGTATCCTTCCCTCATCTCTGCTCTTCTATCCCTTGGAATAGAATACAACCTGGTTTAAAAATGTTTGTTTCATTGTAATATGAGCATAAAAAATTATAATTTTGTACTGTATTTATAAAATTGTTTGTTGATGGAATAGAGATTGAGTCCATGTAGAAAAAACTTTAAAAAATAGCACAGGAGCAATTGTCATTGTCTCTCACCCATCCATTCAAGTTAATTTTCTGGATAGGGTTTTATCTGCGTCCCTTCCAATTCTAATATAAATATCAGGTAATTTAGGTCACTTGCATTTGCTATCCCACTCATCTAAACATATTCTTTTCGTTTACTGAGATCCCCATAACAAATTATCATAAAACAAAAACAAGAGGTAATCAACATTTCTTAAAAATAAAATTATGCACTATAATTTGTTGTTAAGATACAATGAGATATTCTAAATATTATCATATCAGGCTTAACATATATTTTATTTATTTAATTAATTAGATTTTACACCATAGCTGTTTGATCTCTAACAAGTACTGAAAGTTGTGAAACTTCTTAAACTTCTTATACATCCATTCAAACATTTCCGTCCTTTTCTGTTCCTACCTCTTTTCCCCTCTCATAATAAAAAGTAACATTGCGATGCTATTTTTTCTTCCACAAGACTTTTAGTTCCAGTGTCTTCATCAGTATTATTTTGACTGTCACAGTGTTTCATTGAATTTTGTGTGATGGCTCCTGTAGCATCAAAATTATCGTCTAAGTTAAAATCGTGGGTTAAAATAGATGATTCGTTCACTACTGATGGAGATGTGGTTCTGTGCCAGGCTTGTAATAACCAGATAGGTTGTTCAATGGTATCTCAACTTGAACAACATGTTTGCAGTGCTCTGCAAGCTAAAACAAAGGATTACAAACATCTAAAAAGCAAGTGCTTCTATCCTTCTATCTCAAATGCAACAGTCTTCAAATGTAAGGAGTGAATTCTTCCATGACATGTGTATTGCTATGGTTGCCGCAAATATTCCTTGGTACAAACTCCAGGTACCTAAATATCGTGCATTTTTAGAGAAGTATTGTGGGAGGCAGATTCCTAACAATTCTACGCTCCGAAAAAACTACATGCATTTGTGTTACGATGAAGCAATGACATATGTGCGAAGCGATATAGGCAACAACTATATATGGATTGCTGTCGATGAAACAACGGATGGAAAAGGTCGCTATATTGCCAATCTTGTGATTGGTAAGCTGATTTCTTCCGAAACGTTGGAGCATGCAAATCACGCAACAGTGGCTCGTTTTGTGAAAGATGAACTTAAAGTGTTCAAGAAGATAAAGTCTTTGTCCTTTATTGTGATGCTGCGGCGTACATGCTAAAGGCGGGAACTGCTCTACGTGTTTTTTACCGAAATATGATCCATTTCATCTGTCTCGCATATGGACTGCAACGTGTTGCCGAAGAAGTGCGAAGTAACTATCCACAAATCAATAGCATTATTTCAAACACTAAGAAAGTGTTTGTTAAGGCCCCCCAACGTGTGTTACACTATAGAGAACAATTACCAAATGTGAAATTGCCCCCTGAACCTGTCCTCACTAGATGGGGACGTGGATTGAGGCTGCCTGCTTTTATAGTGACTATTTTAAAGAAGTGAAGTCTGTAATAGACTCGTTTCCAAGTAAATCAGCAGTTTCTATCAGAGAGGCTCAAAGTGCCTTCAGTGCCAATTGGCTTATGTTAAAAGCAATTTTGGATTCATTTCTGACAGTATTGTAAAATTAGAAACTTGTGGCATGACTTTGAAGGAATCACTGGACACTGTCGAGGACGTTAAATTTAAGTTAAGGGTTGTTCAAGGAAATGTTGGAATAAACATAATGAAGGAATTTGAATCTGTTATGGAAAGAAACCCTGGCTTCTCGACATTGATTACAGTGTGTAAGATCCTCAACAGGGAAGAAGAGAATCCTCCAGATGACATCTCTCCTGAAAAATTCAATCTGCTTAAATTTGCACCAGCAACTTCCTGTAATGTGGAAAGAACATTTTCTGTTTATAAAAACAATCTCTCTGACCGATGACACTCTATGACAATGGAAAACTTGGATATGTGTCTCATAGTTCATTGCAAATTAAAGTGAAGTGAGTAGATAGTGTCTGTATTCGCTGTAGGGGCTGAAGATTGGTTAAATAGTGATTACGAAAACGTGTATAATTATAATATAACTAAAAATACATTTTGCAACGTGATTTTTTTTATTTAGCCATTTTATTAATTGTTGCATTTTCAAAAAATAAATAAATTTAATACTTTTGATTTATTAAATCAACATGTTTAATTAATAATTGTCCCATACTTTACTTTTTATTAATAAAATCAGGAATCAAGTAACTTAATATTTGGTATAAATTTACATAAAACTTAAATTTTAATGTATTTAAAATTACATATTTTAAGATTTTTTTATGTAATATTACATATTTCACCAAATGTTATTACATAAATATGTACATATTTTGCATGTTAATATTACATAAAAATCCTAGCTCTAGTCATAAGTAATTCAAGAGTGATTTCCATATTATCTAGAGGATTTGGAAATGAAGAGTGGCGTTTTTTAGGACTATTTAACGAATAAAATTAAACTGCTTACTCAAAAGTCATTATTTAAATATAGTTACCGGTATTTTAAAATATTTATATATTTAATATGAACGGCGATGTTTGAAAACAAATCATAAATGTGAGGTTATGTATATTCACTGCAACTTGGTCATATTATTTATTGGAAATAGGATCGCTATATTTTATGAATGCACCCTAGTGGAGAAATAATGAAACACGTCGAACTGTATATTATAATCAACATTATAGGTTATTAATTTATTTATTTAGTAAAAAACTCGGTAAAATCAAGGAATCTGTTCATTATTTGTTATATTCAATGTTTATATTGAAGAAAAATAATGTTCTGAGCTGTTCAGAATATTAAAATGGAGGAGCTTACTTTATGACAAAAGCAGGAGCTGATAAAGATAAATCGATAAAGAGCGAGGTCAAACACGACTATCATTAGAATAGATTCATTTACAATACATTATTTAGCCTGGTCGAGTTAAGGCCAAGTGTCCTTCTCTTCCACTCACCAGGAAAAAAATATGTAAAAAGTAAAGTAGTCCCACGACAGGCCTCGGGAGGCATTTGGGGTAGTAGGAGGTTAAGGCTCCCACTTTTTCTAGACAATCGGCACTTGATGTCAGCTGGCCGCCTTTACCCCCAGAACAAGCGTCTGGTACTCATTTCCGTTAGAGGCTGAGTCGACCCCATGGCCATAGTGCCGCCAGAAGGTTTTGGTCAGTTTAAAAATCCTGACCCCACCGGGACTTGAACCCTCGACCTTCCGACTTGTAGCGCAGTGCCTTAACCACTACTCTACGGCGTGCCCCCGGAAAAAAATATGTTACATTTACAAACATGTGTTACATTTAAATACAAAAATGTTACAATAATGGTACGTACTAAACAATTATCTGTCAAACTGAACAATAATGAAAATAATGTCTAAAAATACAATACAATTAAATACAATTAAAATTAAACTAATGAAAGATTGCATACACTAAGGAATGGCAGCTCGAATCTATTATGCATAAAAAATAAATTTAAAAAATTCAAAGAAAGTAATAAACTATAATGGATTAATCTATGGCTTATATATAAGGCAGTATGTAAATATATTGACAAATCGTAATGCTGTTTTATTAAATAATGAAAAAAATTCTTGTGAAACAAAATTCATTGAAACGTGATTGGTCACTGACTACCATTTGGGGCACGAGTTAAATAGTCAAATATTATTAAGCCTATTATCATTGTGATAGTAGTAAGAGTAAAGTACAAGTAGTATCATAGCAAACTCACTGGCACTATCGAACCCGTAGGTTCATGGCCTCGCGGACATAAGCTCTCCATACATCCCTATCCAGAGCTAGTGTTTCCCAATCATCTCTTGTATAATCTACTTTCCAAATCATTGTTAAAATTATTCTTCCATCTCATTCTTCGTCTACCAACTGAGAGTTTTCCTTCTGGTTTACCTACATAAAGTTTCCACGCCCTCTTCCATTCCTCTTCCGTGTCACATGCCCTGCCCATTGCAGATTATTAGACTTAACTGTTATCATATGCATTTTCATCTAGTGGTATCATAGTCCGAAATAATATCAGTCTATTTCAAGATTAATTTATCCAATATTAGTAATATTATTAGTTAATTCAGATAGGCTTTAAACAGTGTGAGTGAAAATATAATTAAAGCAAGGTGTATTTTGTTCGAATTCAATAACTTTTTTTTAAATGAAGTTTCTTTAATATTCTGACAGACAATGAATACGCACTTTAAGAAAATTTCAAATGGGTTTGAAACTAATTTTTTAAGCATGAACAAAACTCCTGTTTCCAAGAATGGTATCAGCAAACTTGTTCAATCGTATAGAGAATTTGATGTCGTATATCATTAAAAGTTAACTTCCTACATTCCCATCTAGAATTCTTCCCAGAACCTTAGTGAGTTTATGAACAAAAGACAGTTTTTCACCAGGACGTAAAGATGGAGGAAAGTTACCAATGTTTCTGGAATGATTCTGTAATGGCATATCACTGCTGGATACTCTAGAAGCCACGTGCCAGAGAATCAGGAAGTCAACATAATTTAAATCACAGAAGGTATGTTTATTTATCATGTACTCTTGTTTTAGGGCTTAGATTTATGGATAGTAATGTAACCTGCCGCAATAACATAATATCTGTATATAACATCTGTAAGTGCTAGAAAAAGTTGAAAAGTGTTTCCATAATCAGCATGAAAAACAGGTCTGAAGGCTCATATTTTTATTTCTGAGGATTAAAAAAGTTTGATTTTGTAGACCAGTGTTATTCTGTATCTACCTGGAAGACCTGATGAAGAACTGCTTCAGGAATACGGGAGGCGTAAACATGGGAGGAAGAAGAATGAAGCGCATAAGATTTGCTGATGATACGGCTTTGCCTGCAGAAGATGCAATGACACTGAGGTACGTGCTGATGGAGCTAAATGACAAGTGTGAGGATTATGGGATGAAGATAAATATAAATAAGACGAAGGCCATGATTATAGGAAGGAAACGAAGGAAGATAAACATGAGGATTAAAGATGAGGCCATTGAGCAAGTAGAGAGCATCAAATACTTGCGTTTTACTATCAGTAGTAACATAAACTGCGGTGAAGAAGTAAACCAAAGGATAGCAATGGAAAAAGAAGCTTTCAACAAGACGAGAAGCAGTTTCTGTGGTCGTTTAGCAAAATAATTACGGAAGAGGCTAGTGAAGTGCTTTGTGTGGAGTGTGGCATTGTATGGTGCAGAGATGTGGAAATTGCGACGGAATGAGGAAAAGCGACTGGAAGCTTTTGAGATGTGGATATGAAGATAAATGGAACGTACAGAGTAAGAAATAAAGATGTGCTAGACAGAGTGGGTGAAGGAAGAACAATGCTGGAACTCATAACGAAGAGGAATAGAAATTTGATTGACCAGTGGCTAAGAAGAAACTGCATGCTGACGGATGTCCTAGAAAGAATGGTCAACGGGAAAGTTAGAGGCAGAAAAATACATCAGTTGATAGACAATATTAAAATAAATGTTTTGTATGCGGATATAAAAAGGAAAGTTGGGTTGTAGCGACTCGGTTTTACCAACCACGCTCTGCTTAATCATATTGTACGTAGAGAGAGAAAGAGTACAAATACGAATACGTTACTGCTACCTTCCGGGATCGTTGGGTTATGATACTGCTGTACTTAGTAAAAGGTTCCAAACACTCAACGAAGTTATTTACAACAATACAGCCTGCCTCGGGCCCATAGAAGGCGGCTAACCATTCATCTTTCTTTTTCCACTTGAACATGCATATGAATATAACACTGATTATAATTTGCATGGACTGAACTAATTTCGTTATGGGATAGAGAACAATGGCTATTCTTTAAATAAGAACAAGGGGCGTAACATAAAATATTGGTTTTTAATACAAAAATAAGTGTGGATTATTATAAAAAAATAAAGTAATATAAATAACAGAACTATATCTTGGAACAATCAATCAAACCCCAATAATAAACAAAACATAATAAGATAACGACATACCATTCCAACAATCACACTCATACGTCTCTAAGCAGAATCGGAAATCCTTCTTCCATGCTGACTTAGATTAAATTAAATCCAACCATTCTTCGGTTTACAATCCACATGCTTATCTTCTGCATTACCATGCTAACTTCGCCCTTTGCATGGTACACCAGAGTAGGATTCCAACACTGAATCCACTCGTAAAGAACCCAAACGCCACTTGTTAGGCCGATCGACTGACTGTTCAAGTCCACTGAGATTGCCGAGCATATATCAGGTTCGCCAGGAGAAGGGATGTGCGCTACCAAGATGCGCAATGGAAAGGGTAAAGAAGGAAGGGGTAACCACACGGAACACAGGAAACATTGGCAGGCTTCACAAATGTTCGTAAGCGGGAAGGAGCACGAAGATGATAACTGAACCGCAAAAGGCACTTTCGGTTCAATAGCTCCCGCTACACCCTCCGGGTAAAAAGAAAAAGTCCATAGACTTCCAAATAAAGTCCAGAGAAGCAATCCCACGTTGGGAGGGGAACATAAGCACTATTGGATTCCAGCGGTAACTTCAAAGCAAATCTTCCATCGTCCCCAATATCACCTGCTTTCATGTAGACTATTCCAGCGCTGAAAAATAGACTCCAATTTGATTCAGCCGCCATAGCACAACATTGCGGCGTTCCAGGTGAAGACTCGGGTGACGATAATCCTCGGATTGCCGGATCGCAATCCCGTTCCACCGCTTTCCAGGAATCCATAGTTCCAAAGCCACTATGTCGGTCAGCTGGGCACTCGGGGGTCGGCCGGATCCTCCCAGCGCTCGACTGCCGAACACTCCAGGCATATAGACTGTAGAACTGCCAATGTTTAAGGAAAGGTAACTGAAACAAAGAACAGGCGCAAACAGGAAAGCAGAACCATAGATATGCTAATTTAACATGTGTCATAATACATAGTAATTTAGCTTTAACATTCAGCTCTTTTTCATTTATAACAAACATGCTTGAATTTACTGGATATCACTACATATTTTTAGCTGACTCACATGTTGTTTCATAACATGGCCATTGACGCTTTCCAATTCCAGAGTAACTGGTGTTAGAAAACGTTTTACAACATACGGTTCAGACCATTTGAACATAAGTTTTCCCATACGTTGCTCCCCACGATTACTGAGTGGGTAAAGGCGATAACGCACTCGATCGCCAACTTTATAAGAGACATCCTTCCTATCCTTATTATACCTGTTAGCTACGTTCTCTTTAGCGAGCTTAAGGTTCTTGAATGCTTCCTCCCATTTCTGAACTTTATCGGCTTGTTTCAAATCACTTAAATCGGCTTCCGTGATGTGCCAATTTAACTCTAAGGGATGCATAATACGTCTACCCAAAAACAATTCGGCAGGGGTAGTTTTTGTCGACTCATGGACCGCATCATTACAACCCAAAGCAAACAACGGCAAATGTTGATCCCAAACATTTTGCTTGACATTATGAAAAATGGTAAGCCCTGCTTTCAACGAGCGGAAAAACCTCTCACAAAGGTTAGGTTTTGGATAATGGGGAGAAGTAGTAATGCGACGAACACCCCAATCGAAACACATATTCTTAAACATACGAGAAGTAAAGGCCTTAGCATTATCCGAAACAATGGATTCAGGCACACCAAAGCTCGGAAAAAAGTTTCTAGTGAAGAATTCTACAACTGCATTAGATTTCAAGGATCTCACAGGATGAAGCACCACGTATTTAGAGAACCCGTCGACAACTGCTAGAACCCCAACATTACCTCGCTTAGAGCGAACTAAGGGACCAAAGAAATCAATAAAGAGTCTTTGCATGGGAGCTGTGGAGGGCTCCGCCGAATGAAGACCAACTTTAGTATTAGGGGCAGGCTTAGCTCGCTGACAATCAACGCAATTCAAAATGTATTTACGCACATCCTCACCCATATGAGGCCAATAATATTGTCTATTGAGCTTTTCCATAGTCTTGGCAATGCCCAAATGCATGCCCAAAGGAGAATCGTGATAATACTTGAGCAAAACAGGCCGCAGTACTACGGGAACCAACACACGATTCTTCGGACCTTTTCGAGGATTGTACACTAATAGACCTCTATGTAAAGAGAAATCTGGACTATTAGTGCCAGCTCTAACTTGAGCATACAATCTCTTACAATCATCATCTTCTTGTTGATGCAATTTAAGATCTTTAAATGATGCAGGAAAGTTCGATAGAAGATTGACTTGAGGGTGCTCCGGAACTTCATCTTCATGGAACAGTCGCGATAAACCATCAGCTACCGCATTATCAGATCCTCTAACATGAACTACTTCAAAATTGAAAGCAGAAAGACGCACAACCCACCTACCGATTCTACCCAGGGTACCACTGTTCTTACATAACCAAGAAACTGCTTGATTATCTGAGTGAACCACAAAACGGTTATGTTCCAAAAAGGTACGGAACTTCTCACAACCGAAAACAATAGCTAAAATCTCTCTTTCGTAAATGCTGTATTTTATTTCGGCTTCATTTAAAGTGCGACTAGCATATCCCACAGGCGCTAAATTGCCTTCAATTTCCTGATTAAGAACTGCACCTAACGCCCTATCACTGGCGTCACACTGAAGAATAAACTTCTTATTGAAATCGGGAACCTGTAAAGTGGGAGCCTCGCAAAGAGCTAATTTAAGACTTTGAAAAGAAGCTTCGCATTCTTGACTCCATAAGAATTTAGTTTTCTTTTTCTTCAAGTTATTCAAAGGAAGGGCAACCTGAGAGAAGTTAGGAATAAATCTGGCATAAAAGCCCACCATTCCCATGAAACTTCTAACGCCTTTCAAATTCTTAGGTGTAGGAAGATTTTTGATGGCTTCAACTCTCTCCGGGTTCACCTGGATACCTTCGGCTGACAGCAAATGGCCCAAAAACTTTATCTTAGAACATCCCAAAGTGATCTTTTCAGGATTAACAGTAAATCCTTTATTGTTTAACCTTTCAAAGACTTCTCTCAAATGAGCAAGATGTTGCTGCATATCAGAAGAATACACAATGAGATCATCACAGTATTGAAAAACATACTTGTATTTCAAATCTCCAAACAATTTGTCCAATTCACGACTCAATACTTGACTACCCACACTCAAACCCATAGGCAACATATTAAACTCGTAAAGACCATTGGGAGTGACAAAAGCCGTGTACTTTCTACTGGATGGAGTTAATGGTATTTGGAAAAAGGCGGAATGCAAATCAATTACGGAGAACACTTTGGCTCCATGAAATATTTGGAAAGCTGCTTCCAAAGTGGGCAATGGGAAGCAATCAAACACCACTTTATTATTAAGCTTCCTATAATCGATAACCAACCTATGGCCTCCACTAGGTTTTGGAACAAGAAAAGCTGGGCTCGCATAACTAGAACGACTTGGCCTAATAACACCTTGTTGCATAAGCTTATGAATTTCGCTTTGTAATAACTGCAACTTAGGTGGAGAAAACTGAAAAGGTGGAGACCGCACAGGGACATTATCCAACAATTCCAGTTCACAAAAACTGTTTTTTGCTCTTCCTAATTGATTACTAAATAATCCGGGGAATTCTTTCACCAATTTAGATAATTCCTTATCCTCCTCAAGATTATTGAGAGACATAACACAACGTTGTTTCGAAGGATTCTTACCACACGCATGCCCATACATACAAGGATGTACGTTAAACTGCAGCGAAACGTCTCGAGCAAATCTGAAATTACAGACTCCATTCTGAAAATCGATTTTCATGCCGGATTTCGACATAAAGTCGTAACCTAGAATAATGGGAACAGGCAACTCTGGGGCCACATAAAACAACTGGTCCCATGAAAACTTATTTATCTTTAAGTGCAAACGAACCATTTTATCTACAGAGAAAACTTGATTGTTGACTGATTTACACTTCAAAGAAGTCTTCTTCAAAAATTTCTTAGGCAAAGCAGAGATAAAGTCTTCTCGCACAAGAGAAATAGATGCACCACTATCCAACAAACCGTCTATTTTCTGGTGGAAAACTTCCAGTGGTAAATGAGGCAAATTTGCCACAAAAGATGACGGTCTATTATTCCCTGAAGGAAATATTCTCTTAGAAGTTTGAATTCTTTTCTTATACCTTCTCGAGGATTAAAGTCATAACATTAACCTGAGGAATGGTTTTATCTTTGGACCGACATTCTCTAGACAGATGCCCATACCGCTGACATTTCCAACATTGAAGATTCTTTTTCGACTGCCAAGAAGGACGATTCGTCGAAGTATTAGATTTACTTAAATTGTCGGTTTTACTTCTTTCACTAAAGTCCCTCTGTTTTTCAGCAATTTCGAAATCCGCCACTTTCCTGGCTAAGAGACACATTTCGGCTACATTCTGAGGTCTTGTAGCAAAAATCAAATGCTGTCTAGTAGCCGGGGACATATTTTGCAGAATAAGATCAATTAACTTCTCTTCCGAAAATGAAGGATTCAACACAAGTGAAGCTCCTTGCACATTGGCGATAAATTCCAACAAAGATTCCTTAGGCATTTGGAATCGGCGTGACACAAATTTAATCCAAAAGTCTTCCAACAATCTAGGAGGCAACAATGAACACTTCACATGTTCTAAACTTTCCATCCAAGAGAATCTCAATTTAACAATTTCACTCCAGATTTTCAATAAGATTCCTCCGATGCAACTCAAAATTGAGTTCACAAAATACTCATCGGGAACCAATTTCAATTCAAAAATCGAATTAATTTTGATGAGGAAGACCACTAACGATTCTTTATTTTCACCATCACAGAGATCAACTTTTCTAATCAACTCTCGGAAAAGCCGTTGATTATTCTCTTCCATAAAAGAAGAAATGTTAGAAACAGTTCCACTAGATAAATCTTTAATAGAACTAAGTCTACGATCACTCATATCCTTATGCTGTTCTGCCAAATAATCCTCTTGAGTTGCGTTATCTACAATGAACTTACGCTTTATTAATATTTGTTCAGGCTGGGAGAGAGAATTCATGTAATTTTTAAGCCGCTGACGTAATGTGTTTACATCACCTTCAACTTCTATACCTAGCAGGCCTAATTCACAAACGAGCTTATCTCTGGATATTACATCCACCCAGCTAGGCATGTTTATAAAGTATGATAGACACAAGATGTAAACAACAATAAGCGAACGTAGTATTACTTGCATAAATCAGTCTCTGTTTTGGAACGAAGAAAGATGAATCAATGTTTACGTAATGTACAACAAACACGTAAACCAGTACTTAATAACTTCAACATAAGTACAGCATATCTTTCAATATGAAAAATACAAAGTAAACACTTTGTTACCATTTGGGCGCAATTAAACCCAAAAAAACCCTTAACCACGCTCTGAGAAACCATTTTGTAGCGACTTGGTAGAACCAACCACGCGCTGCTTAATCATTTTGTACGTAGAGAGAGAGAGAAAGAGTACGAATACGAATACGTTACTGCTACCTTCCGGGATCGCTGGGTTATGATACTGCTGTACTTAGTAAAGGGTTCCAAACATTCAACGAAGTTATTTACAACAAAACAGCCTGCCTCGGGCCCATAGAAGGCGGCTAACCATTCATCTTTCTTTTTCCACTTGAACATGCATATGAATATAACACTGATTATAATTTGCATGGACTGAACTAATTTCGTTATGGGATAGAGAACAATGGCTATTCTTTAAATAAGAACAAGGGGCGTAACATAAAATATTGGTTTTTAATACAAAATAAGTGTGGATTATTATAAAAAAAATAAAGTAATATAAATAACAGAACTATATCTTGGAACAATCAATCAAACCCCAATAATAAACAAACATAATAAGATAACGACATACCATTCCAACAATCACACTCATACGTCTCTAAGCAGAATCGGAAATCCTTCTTCCATGCTGACTTAGATTAAATTAAATCCAACCATTCTTCGGTTTACAATCCACATGCTTATCTTCTGCATTACCATGCTAACTTCGCCCTTTGCATGGTACACCAGAGTAGGATTCCAACACTGAATCCACTCGTAAAGAACCCAAACGCCACTTGTTAGGCCGATCGACTGACTGTTTAAGTCCACTGAGATTGCCGAGCATATATCAGGTTCGCCAGGAGAAGGGATGTGCGCTACCAAGATGCGCAATGGAAAGGGTAAAGAAGGAAGGGGTAACCACACGGAACACAGGAAACATTGGCAGGCATCACAAATGTTCGTAAGCGGGAAGGAGCACGAAGATGATAACTGAACCGCAAAAGGCACTTTCGGTTCAGGGTTAAAGAAAGAGTGGAGAATGCTGAGTTTGCAGTGAAAGACCTGCTCTTGAGCAGCACACTATGTATGTATGTATGTTATTCTTTCCTCTTAAAGGCTCCGAAGTCCCCTAACATTATTGTTTTCCTAAGAATAATATTAACGCTAGACAGATTGTTATGTTGTATTAAAAACTACAGTAACAAACTGTTGTTGGATAATAATTACTACATAAACTATAGTAACAAATTTGTTGGGAGAAAAATTATTTCACAAATGGCACATCCGTATATTCTGTAATTTATTCTGTAATAGTATTGCGAGAAGTGACTTAATGAAAAAGAAAATATATTATAAATAGAGTCCGGGATTAGATGGAAACACATTGATGAAAATAGACGAAAAAGGTAAGATTTTTTAAAACTCTTAAAAGGGAGTATAACGAAAATACTAAAGGAATGTATAACCATTCCTACTTTCATTTTACTATATTAGGGGAAAAATATATTTAATTATATTAATTTTTTAATAGGTTTGGAGGTTAGATTCCATTCCTTTGTTATGTAGAATGCCTTTGTACAAGGAAAAACATAAGAAAACAGTGCTGTAAAGTACTTGGTTTTGACTCTGAAATCCAAAGCCCTGCACTTTACTAGTTCTTCAAGGTAGGATTCTTTAAAAACCGTAACATAAGTTCGTCACGTTTATGAATTCAATAATAAAAGTACCTAGATTGACGAGATTTATGTTAAATGTTGTTAAAATATATCCGAACTGATTAAAATCGAAAAAAAAACCGGATGTTAAAAACCTCGCAATCTTGAGTATTTTAGAAAGTTACAAACTGCTGTATAGGATATTTTCAGTTCTATGAAGATAAAAAAAAGTATCTCGTTTAACATCCGGTAAATGTAAACACTGTAATGGTGTCCGGTCGAGAGGTGAGATGTAGCCCTTGTTATTTAAGGTGCGTGATACCGGTTGAACAAACACAGCAGCAGAAGAAAAAAAAATAATGACATGAGTATGTAGAAGTGATGGAATTATTTTAACTATTTTCACTACATATTTATCTACATATATATAGATTAATATTACATGATAGTCCGAACTTTACTTATAAGCAGAAATTTTGTTTTCTAAAATACAATGTGTAATTATTCTAAGATGTCTTCATCTTTCTATGATCTAGTAGTGTGTATCCAGCAGTCTTTTGAAGACAAAACGAAAACGTTATTATACCGTAAGTTAAAACATACACTACATATTTAGACTTGTTAAATAATATATTGTACATGAAGTCAAATTTAAAGATTATCCTAATTCTGTAAAGTAGGTAAGTGTAAAATGTTTTATAAAGTTCTTAATAATTTTAGTAATTTAAGCCAATTTTTTTTTCAGATATGGCATAATCCAAAACTAACATGTAACTGTTGCGTAATATTACGACTAATTGAACAGATCAAATAATGAAGTGGCCCTTAAATTGGCGGAAAATTAATTTGTCATTAATTTCAGACTACAGAAAGAACAAAATCATAAAAAAACTTATTACTGTATATTGTGTAATTCGGCCTACATTTAAATATAATGTACTCGCTCGTATTTATATATATTTTTAATATTATTCAAATTAAGCCATTTTATGCTATAGGATATTTTGTCAATTTAAGCGTCAAAGCCAATATAGATACAAAACCAGTACACAGGCCTCTATAACTATAAAATTAAGTAGCTTAGACACAATTATGGAAAATGTTTAATAGCCTATGGTAATTTTTATGGCAAAGGAGAAGTGAATTATATTACACAAGTTGCTATGTTTATTTCTGGTCTTCTATCATAGATTAATATAGTTATGCTCTTGACATAACAACATCTCCATATTTCTACTGTATGATGTTACTTTAAGTGATAATTTCGTAGAATTTTCTGTTTCAAAGACAATACAGATATATTTTAAAGAACAGTTGGTAATTGTGAAAAAAGGTACGCATCTGACTGGTGAAGGCGAGATGAGCATCTATAAATATTGCAACAAATGAAGTAAATTTATAGTTATCAACATTTGTTAACATGACTATTCAAATTGCAGCCACAGCTAACAGCCAATATGTTTATTTAGTTACGTTTGTTAGTTTACATTATATATTCACAGGTAGCACTGTCTTTTTTCCGCTGAAATGTTTCTTATTTGTTGGATGCTCTGTTCATAGATGTGATCCAACGATAATGTGGTGTCATTTACGTTATTTCTACATCAACTTATGATTTAATTCTCAGGCATTTTCGCGATTTTACAAATTTATATAATTTAACGCCCTGACAGTAGGAGCAAAGTCACTTTACGGTAAAGTTCCCATTATAATTCGCCATCAGATTAAATTGTAGGTTTTTAAAGCAGTACTTAGTTTCATAAGGTCCTAATTCATGACACTGTCGCTATCACAACACAAAACACAACCAAATGCTGGGAAGATGTTAAGTCGGTGTAGATGTTCCGCAAGGTGGTCATGGCCAGTTAAGATCTGACCCGCTGTAACTGATTTTTTCCTTGACTTTTTGGTACAATGAGGCGTGTTGCAAGAAGCGTGTTCCATTATTTTCCTAAACTCATGTTTTTATAGTGATGGTACATTTCTTGGTTTTTATTTCTATTGACTGCAGCTTCTACGAATTTATGTAGTTATTTGATTAATTGGGGGTCTTTCTTAGTTAATGTGTATGTTATTTCATTACCTTCCATTCCACTGCGGGAAGGAATCCATTGAAGTTTAATTATTTTCTGGATATTTTGGATGTCACTGAATAATACTTGAATTTTTTTTGCAAGAGAAGATGAGGGATGTTTGTGTGTTAAAGCATGTATTGCTGCTTTTTTTTTAATCAGAGTAGAAGACTACATTTTTTAAAACTTTCTTGCCTGACTTATAATTGTTGAAATGCAATATTTATGGCTGTTAATTTTCCATCTGCGCTGATTTAGTAATTTCTAACGGTAGATAAGGAGAATACTGTGCAACACCAACCACAAGCTGAGAGAAATATGTGCATATTTATTTAGCTATATCATCTTCTTCTTCCTCCAAACAAGTTAAAGCCCCAAAGCCCGTAATGGTTTCAGTGAAGCATTCTCGGTCTATCTTTTCTAGGACATCCCAAATATCTCTTCCCTTGAGGACAGTCTTGAAGCATGACTTAACATATAATCATTGATCTTAAGGAATCAATGTGGTGACAGTTTTCTGTACCGTTGTTTCAGTTTCCCAACATCATCTGCCAATATTAACCTGTAACAGCTGTGGTGCGCGTTAAACTTAGAGTCATGTCCAGAGCGATGAATTTTGTTTCTTTCCGAGACCTACAAAACGCACCAAACACGCTAATCTAAAGATAAATCTCAAATAGAAATAAATTAGTGATTGAACTATAGCAGTTAAAATCCCAGTGAACAATTAAAATAATTAATAGTTTTAAAAAACTAAAAGAACACGCTTTATTAGAAAACTAAAAAATGAAAAATAATTTTAATTTCCAGTACGCTTGGGATAAAATAAAGTGGTTATCAAAAAAATCATCTCCAACACATATAGAATAAAATTAGAGTTATCAACGAAAAGAAAATAATTTTACCATTAAAATCGTGGGGTGCTCTATATCAATTAATATATTTGATAATAAACAGATATTGGTAAAAGTAAAGTCTCTAAGAAGGAAATGTAAAAATCATAAAAATCACCCCACGCTTTTGATGGTAAAATTATTTTCTTTTTGTTGATAACTCTAATTTTATTCTATATGTGTTGGAGATGATTTTTTTGTTGACCACTTTATTTTATCCCAAGCGTATTGGAAATTAAAATTATTTTTCATTTTTTAGTTTTCCAATAAAGCGTGTTCTTTTAGTTTTTTAAAACTATTATTTATTTTTTATTTTTTAGTTTTAATATTTTACAGAAATAAGATAAAAATGTAAATAACTTTAATTCGATACTATTGTAGTATGAGCTAAAAGTAGTACCCTTCTACTAAAAAACCCCTCCCAGCCGGATTTGAACCAGCGATGTACGGATTACTGAAATTATATACCACTAAGAGTTCACTGCTCTACCAACTGAGCTCTTACAACGATTGACTAAAACCTCGACAAGTCCGCAACCTATTATACCAGTTTTATTTTTTTTTTTTTAATTTTCGGATGATTCTGGCCAGGATTTTAGAAACAAAATATGAAATTATTGTATTGTCACGGGTCCTCTACACGTATACAAAGTTTGAAGTCGATCCAATGTTTCTAAGTGGGTGAAAATCGCGTTGAAAGATTCCGTTACATTGATAGTAGATAGATACAGGTCAAGAGCTAATATAAAGCGTGTAATAATAAACATTGCACGATCTAATATTTATACAGGAATAACTAGTTAAAATAAACAAATGCGTTTATTTCTTAATTTTAATTTTCAATCAATATATAATGAAAGTGATATTACACAGCATATAACGATTTACTCTCTCAACTGAACGAAAACAGGTATTTTATTTTTCCTTTTATTTTAAGTTAAAGATATGATCTGTAAGATTTTAAGAATTTGAAATTACGTTCAAAATAAGATGAATGGAAAATGTATATACAGTATTTCCTCTCATTACAAAAGTCTGTAAATATTACACAACATATAAGGTCAGTGCTTATGAAACAAACACATTATCACCTCCATGTGCACTTAGCAAAGGAAAAAGAAACAGCGGAATCTTGATCTCCAACATTTCAAGTTTTTATGTGCGATTCTCACAAGATAAACTAATTTGCACAGTAGAGCTACAATATTTTCCCCTTCGTCCAATGAAAAGCATTATTTTATGTACAGTAAGCCAATGAACGCTTAGATCAGTGTCTTATGGCTTGTTTCGTATGCAAGATGTCACAGGTTCAGTTCCCGATGAGGTTAAATTTTTTAATTGTTACAATGTTTTCTATTGTATTCTGTGTGTCCATTTTTACAGTAAAAACGAAGTAACAATTAGGAAATGTTACTTTTTACTTTTTATTTCAGGATTGTTTCTGTTATTGGCAGAAGTATCCTCCCCAAAATATGCCTTTTTTTTTCCATGCTTCCCGGTCTTTTATTTATTATTACTATTTATTTATAAATATTTTTATAAATAGTATTATTATATTTATTATTATTATTATTATTATTATTATCTATGGGTTATTATTAGGCTCGACCTGACCTATGTACACTAAATTCGTAAATTGAAGAATTAAACGTTCTCCTCATTAATACGTAATAAATAAGTTATATTAATTTTTATTACACACATTCATACCATTATTACTAAAACGCGGTACTGCATACACAATCATATTCATTCCGGTAGCTAAATAGTGTAATAGAGTTTATGATGGCAGCATTATTACCTAATATAGTGTAAATTGGATGTAGATTACGTGGCAGGAATTAAATGTTTTGGGGCGAATTTTGCAGAAATACAAACACACAACAAAAATCATTGTCGCGGGATTTGAACCCTGGCTCTCATATACTTTTTTTCGTAATTGGGTTAACGATCTATGTTACTTGCACGTCGGGTAATAGTTATCTAAATCCTGGTTGTCTTGTTTATTTTTACATTATGCACGAGAGTTGAACTTTAATCGAAATGTAGAATTTGAGTAATATTGTATAAGTCGAAAACTCGTGAATATCTAGAAACACGTCTCCTTCATTCATATATAATTATTTATGACCATTAGAACTAAATACAACCTATTTAAAACATTTAAAAATGCGTTACCCCGTCAAAAACAGCATTATCTCTTCTAGCATGCGTAGTGGGTCGTAACGACTCTGCGTTTTGAAGCCGCTTATTTTTTTCCTAAGTGTACATTAATTTTATTTGCTGTTAATCGTAAGTTTCCTTGTTTTAAACGAAATTATTTTAGTCAAAAATGTTGCAAAATTTTTTGAGACAATTTTGAAACAGAAAGTTAGCCACATACGTTGTTATGTAAGCTATTCTTCAACACCTGATATATTAAAAAGAAACTACTAATAATTTATTCTTATTCTAGGGAAGGCGCGAGAAACGAAGATACAAGAACTGCACAGTAATCCACAATGCGAAGAAATCGGCAAAAACCTGGAAGTCAGTATTTGGCACCTAACTCATTCACATGCGTAAAATTAAAAATTATTAGTGTATACGCATATCCTGCCCCACATAATTGTTGCCAGGACTTTTAATTAGTTGTTACACGCAATGTGTTAGTTAATGACTGATTTTAAGAAACAACGTATTGGCGAGAAACTTATAAAAGTATATTAATCTATAATAACAGATAGCTTTATTAGTTTAGAAAAAATATTTATTTATTTAGAGATTTTTAATGTTTACATATCTTCATCTCGTTAAAGTTTTATTTTCCATCTCCATTCGTCTTTATCCTTCCACTCCATAACGTCCAGTACTCTTGTTTTCGTTATTACTTGTTTCCATGATCTTGCTGACTCTCGAAATCCGACAGCCCGACAGTCCGACAGTCCAATAGTCTTATAGACTTGTAGTCTGATAGTCTGATAGTCGAAGTCTGAATGTCTGATAGTCTGAAAGTCTGAAAGTCTAAGAGTCTGATAGTCTGATAGTCTGATAGTTTATTAGTTTGATAGTCTGATAGTGAAAGTCTGATAGTCTGACAGTCTAAAAGTCTGAGAGTCTGATAGTTTGATAGTCTTACAATCTGGCGGAAGTCTGGCTGAAGCCTGGCGGAAGTCTCTGGCGGAAGTCACTGGCGGAAGTCGGGCGGAAGTCATTGGCGGAAGTCTCTGGCGGAAGCCTCCGGCGGACTTCCCTGGCGGAAGTCTCTGGCGGAAGTATGGCGGCAGCCTGGCGGAAGTCGGACGGAAGACGGACTATTGGACTCACGGGCTGTCTGGCTCTCGGTTTCTTTATTTTTATTATGTACTTCAGTAAAGATTACATACAGATAGGGACATAGACCAGGGCTAAGGGATAAGGGCATTATGCCCGAGGTTAGGGCTTTTGGTATCGATAAATGTCACTGGGCCAATATTTTAGTTGGTATCGATTGTTGATTGCCCTAGCTCGGTAGTCAGTCGGTTCCCACTTGTTTTAGGATAGAAGCGTTCATATCCTTATCTATATAGGGACTGGAAAGAAAGTTGCGTGGAAAAAGGACAATAGTTCATAATTGAATTATTTTATTTCTTTTCGTTGACACACATAAATGCACTTCACACTTAATTAAATAAATATGTACAGTTACCGACATTCAATATCCCAAACGTACGAGGAATCGAGCTATCTGATGACTTAGAAATCGGGAGGGGGGATTTTTACTCAGTTCCGTGACTGTTATTTACATACATTATTCAAACAATACAATTTAGACCTTCTCTCCAGGAACTATTAAGTGTAAGTCTCGTTTGTTTGTCCTCTTGAGTTTAGTATCGAAGTCAGGACCCTTTATATTCATATGTGGTTGTACATCCTAATTCTGATTTTGATTGGCTATATTAAATTGTCTCCTAGGGGCGCACTTTATTAAAATCTACCTATATTTTTTATTTCCTTCCCATTGTGACTATAGCGTGTGTACCTAGTTTTGACTTCCCGCAGCTGTAAATGTTGTAGTTTGAAGTTTCTCCAAACGTGATGTTAGCAAACAAATCCAGCTGAAGGATTTCTGGTCTAATTGCAGGCTACATATTTATGGCCCCTTCGCATTAAGGTTTATTTCAACTAACCGTGGAATCTGACGCTTGCAAATTTCCCCAAATAAGATATTATTTAATTTATTCATATTCTATATTTAGTTCATTCTTTAGTTTATTGATTAATCGTAATAATTAATCGTTATACTAAATTCGGGGTCACATCTTATCCGTTACAAAGTAACCCGGGGGTGGTGGTGGGGCTCTAATTAATAATTATGCTCTCAGCTCTTCGGGCTCTCGGTCCCTCGCGCTCTGTTCAATAGGTCTGTTCAACACAATTACACGAAGTGAGAGGCGTTTAAATAATTATTAGAAAAAAGTGTTAATAATTTCAACAAAAATTCAGTTTTATAACACTTAATTTAACGACCCGAAAATCAGGTATAATAATTAATATAAATGTTAATTTCTTGGCAGATTGTTACCACATCTAATTTTGTAGAAAACTCTTCACATTTTCCTCTCTAACGAAAATTTAAAATCTTGAATTTTGCCGGTTCTTTGACATTTTGGATCACTGTGCACCGGGCGGCTGCATTAGACGAACCACATGCGACATTAGCGACGTCTGGCAGGTGAGAATTCCACAATTTCAATTAATCTTTAGAGAAAACCCCGTATTATTTAATATATAATTTGTTTGACATGTGAATTTGGATTTATTATCTGAGTTAAAAGATGCAGGAGATTAAGATGATAATGAAAAAACTCAAAATGAAATTTTACATGAGATATTTGCTATTAAAACGGTTGTGACCATCTAACACTTTCATAAACACTGTTTACAACTTGTATATTATTTTCCCCAATTATTAAAAAAGTATATTCCAAAAACAATTTTAAAAAAATCAGTTAGAAGGGAGCACTTCAAGTTTAAATAAGATCATTAAATAATGACAAATTATGATATTAAATATGTTAGGACCAAAACGTAGTCCGTAAATATCTGACAATATTTTGTCTATACAAATTATATATTACCAGAGTACTGTATATATATATATATATATATATATATATATATATAATCAATATTTTATTTATACTTCTCTGTTTAAACTAATTACCGTAAAAAGATTAAATGTAACATTTAAAATGTATTCCTTAGTATAATGTTTCCATTGAATATTGCACAGGAAGAGGGACAGTCGGGGCGCGATATCAGTGAAGTGGAGGGAGCAGATACCTGTATAGGTAAAGTTTATATTTTAATTCTTTATTTTTTTAATTTACCAAAATTACTAATAAGTCGATTATTGTTTAAAAAATTACTTATTAAAAATATGCATAACAACATAGTTAAAACCTTTCTGTTTTGTTGTAATGTAAAGTGTTCTGTATGTCAAGTACTAAATGCAACAAATCACTGTAATTGCTCTAATATCAAGATATTTTCAGAACGTTGTTTGAAACATAATATCCAGCAAATCATGACGTGCACACGTAGAGGTGTAACTGGAAGTATATATGACATTTTTCCTACGAATAATACTTTTGTTTTGCTACTAATATTTACAGACTTCAGACAATGCGGTTTTCTGTTTTATTTTTCTCTCGAATAAATATAGAATAGTTAAGAATATTAAAGTATTAATTTTAAAATCAAATTGATCTTTATAAAAATAAGTAATAAAAAAATACTGAATAATTTTGATTAGATCTAAAATCAAATAAATGTATATACATTCTGTAATACGAATTTCCCTCCAGATTGTTTTACTTTCAAATATTAACTAAATGTATCATCAAATCTAGATCATTAAAATATAGGCCCATAATTTTAAATAAAGATATAATATGTATAAACATATCGAGTTTGGACTTTAATTACTCAGAAATGTATTTGGAATCCAATGATCGTATTAATGAATCAATTTTTTTAATTATATAAAAGTTGATTTCCTCTTTTTATAAATGACTAAGACAACTCCTTTTGTTAAATTTGGGTTATTCCAATATAGTTGGAGCCAGAAAGTCTAGAAGACGTATGATATAACGAAGGTAGACCCAGGTACCTGAATTCAATAGGAACCTATAGACACCAAACCCTTTGTTAATAGGAATGTACCATAACGTCTATTTGAAAACAGATTAAAATGTTGTCAAAATAATATTTATGAATGACGAGTATGACAAAACGTTTTCTAGGGGAATGTCACTATGAAGTTTCAAATTAAAATTTGGACACATATATCAGTTAAAAGATAACTACGAACTACACATTAAAATTAATTGAAACTAACGGTTTTTTAAATAAGTTGTAAGGCCCTTAATTAAAAACCCAAAGGCCTAACTATGAACAACTTGGTAACTTTGTCAATAAATAGCACGAGAGACACCTATTATTAGCTACATACTAACAGAAATAAAGGAAAGTCACACCCTTTATATATATGTGTGTAATATATGTCCACATATGTTTAAACCAATAGGCATAAAAGTGTAACCCCTTCTCCTGTAGCGATCTGAACGATCGAAGGAATACTGAAGTTTTTCAAGACATAGAAATTGAGACGCGTACTGAACTGGAAGCCTCCCAGATACCGAAGGGAGAACCATCGATTAAATTATATTGAGGATACAGATCCATAATTTTTATATTACTACATTAATAGTAATAATACTTCATTACTCAGTCGAGAAGTCAGATCGCTATACATATCATATCATCATAATAGAATAATACACACACCCACACACACACACACACACGCATACATATCTATATATATGACATGACAAGAAAAATAAAAGCCTGAACCATGGTTTGAACCTAGAGCTCTAAATTGATATTTGAGTGCGCTACCAATTACGCTAACCAGACACCCTAGTACATATATTCTCTATCCGCAGAGGTAGCGAGAACTCGATCTCACGGCTACTGTATCTTATGTAAATTTAAATATAACATCGCAATATACTATATACACTAGGCCTACCTAGCACACGTTATGTGGGAGTATCTTAATATATGGGACCTATAATAATTTTAAATATTGAATAAACATTAACAGGGCTGGACTAGTGGTTGTTATGCTCCTTGCCTCTGTCCTGAGGACCGCGGATTCGAACCTAGACGGTATCTATTTTTTTTAGATGAAAAAATCAAAGGAGCAAATTCTCCGGGACGGACTTCAAGTCGAGGGATCCCAATGTGAAGATTTTGAGGCCGGTAAAAGATCCTTACGCCTAAATAAAAAGGCTGAAACGGTGCTTACCAAAAGTTATCGAATTTTCCCATCCTAGTACTACCTTGGTTTCCTAGATGTCACATGAGACGGAGCACTGACCACGTGCCACTCCGACATCTATCCGAAAACAAGTACAACTACATGGGACAATTTTCAGATAAGAAAGCATTGAACATGCATCTGCTTGTAGACGTAATGAAATGGGAAATATAGTATATCTACCCACATCATGGAAAAAGTGTAAACGTCTGGTTATGTAGGCCCATATATAACTTTCGTCAGAAATAAATAGCAAAGGGAAGTTACTAATTATTGGTACCATCTTGTCTTGTATTCGAGCTTATTTCCCCTAGTTGGGTACGATATAACCTAAGAAATGTTTCTATCATTGACACCTCCGTACACAATTCAGTC
This sequence comes from Diploptera punctata, assembly GCA_030220185.1. Classification (NCBI taxonomy): domain Eukaryota; kingdom Metazoa; phylum Arthropoda; class Insecta; order Blattodea; family Blaberidae; genus Diploptera; species Diploptera punctata. The sequence goes on from JASPKZ010008769.1 coordinate 173,828, forward strand.
ATATGACGGGTAAAATTAACACCACGGTTCCCCCAACAGACGTAGTCGGCGGAGTAATATCTTAAGTTTGTTTACAGTACAACAGGAACTTAGCTGGGATACAGTACAGCAGTTAATGAACATTGGATGTTGGGACAATCACTGGATTTCAGACAAGATTAATGTAATTCCGAAAATGAACTTGGAATTTAATGGCGAAACCAGAAGGAGAGGAAACCCACAAAAATAATTGATAGGTGGCATCAGGAGAAGTATGAAGAGAATGGAATTATTTGCCCGGACATAACCTCTCCATATATCCTTATCCTGTGCCAATGTTTTCCAATCAGTCTCTGTACAATCCACTTTACTCAAATCATAGTTGATGTTATTCTCCCACATCATTCTTAGTCCACCAACTGGGCATTTTCCCTCTCGTTTTCCTACAAGAAGCTTCCATGCGTGTCTTTCATTCCCTAATCGTGTCGCATGTCCTACTCATCGCAGTCTATGAGACTTAAGCCTTCGTATTATATCTGGCTTCCTATAAAGACCAAGTAGTTCACTGTTAGCCAGAAAAAAGTTACAAATATATAATTGAATAGTGCGAAATACTGTCTCATATGGAACGGAAGTTTGTAAATTCAACAAAAACTTAGAACAAAAACTTAAATCAATGGAAATGGATTTTTGAGGAGAGAAATAAGATGTTCAAAATTAGAAAAAAATAAGAAATAATGGCATACGATAAAAAATGAATATTAGATATTCAATAGTAGATTATACAATAAATATGCGATTAAAATGGTATGGGCACGTATGACGAATGCAAGAAAAAAGGATACCTTGAAAACATTGGAATGGTGTTCACCTGGAAGAAGAAGGAAAGGAAGACCACGAAACTCGTGCATGCAATAAATAAGAACTGGAATGAGAATAAGAGGACTGGAGGGCATAAAGTGGATGGATAGGGATGAGTGGAGAAGAAGAGAAGAAAAATAAAACTTTAGGTTTGTAAACATTAAAAATATGTATATAAATAGATAAATAAAAGTTTTTTTTTATTGCGGATGTGCCCGTGTAGGGCTACGCAAAGTACTTAGAGGCGTTTCCTTTGAGCCCAAATTTCTTTTATTCTTTTGCTATGAGCTTGTTTTCTATCATTTGTCCAAGTTGTTCCAGTTTTTTTCTTCGGTTTGTCCTCTTGGTCAACTTGCCACTTATTCATCTTAATTCTTAATATATCTCTGTTTGGGATATCTTCTTTAGTAATTCCTGCCAGTTTTAAGTCCTTTTTGACTTCATCAATCAACTTCATAGTATCAACTGGAGTTTACCTGTTTTATAAGCCTATTTGAGTTCATTCGTTAAATATGGCCATAAAAGTTTAACCTTCGTTTTCTAATATCACTATGAATGTCTGTATATATTTTTATTTCCTTTTTACTTCTGAGTCTAAATGCTTCACCTATGACTTGTGGACCTAAAACTTTTCTTATAATTTTGCATTCTTTTTTCACTATATTTTCGATATCTTTTTTTTTTTTTGGCCATAATTAATGTTTCTGCTCCATAGAGGCACTCTGGTTTAATTACAGTGTTATAGTGTCGTAATTTTTTATGTAAAGATATGCATTATTTATTATGTGTTGTGAGTAAGCCGAAATTTATTATTATTATTATTATTATTATTATTATTATTATTATTATTATTATTATTATTATTATTATTATTATTATTATGTTGAATCAGCCTGTACCCTCGGTGAGGTGCATGTTGTGCGAATATGATTTACAAACCATTGAGTTCATTACATAACGACCGACTGACGTCACGACCACAAAACCAGTAAATTACAATGAGAAATAAATCCCTCGGGGAAAATTAAATTATGACAGCATTGTATATAATATAATTAATCGCTCTTTCATAATTAGGGTAAAGTTATATTAATCCGTCAGGATCTTCAATATGAGTTACTTATTTCTATAATGGTATGACACGGCTGTAAATATACTTTTCGTAGGTAGAGTGTAATTCAAAACAGCAGCATGAAAATATATTTGAACTGTAAAAAAATAGAAAAATAAGAAGCCAGGGGCCTGTTTGTACAGTGAAACAGATTACACAAGCTATAGAAAAGCTGCCAAGAAATATTCCATTCACTTGACACAAGAAATATACAGCGTGGTCTAAAATTCCCCTAACAAACTTCTAGGACGTGTAGAGATGACATATTTAGAATAGCAAACCATGTCCGGAGACTTACCGTTTCGTTGCTACAGCCGTTTGAAAATATGTCTTTTTTTGACGCGACCACTTTTACAAGTAATTTATTATTAACAGTACATCACTTGTTTTACAATCACACTCACTAATAACCAAACAAACAAAATGGAAACTGAATCATGACTTGCATTAATAATCCCAGATACACCCTCCACAACCAATTTTTGCAGAATGCTGCGGAATTAGCTAATTGATCAGTCGTCTCGTTCTTGTTTTGTTTTGCTAAGTGTACTTACTGTAATTGTTAAACAGTTAATATTATTACAGAATTAACATTGTGTTGTTGTAAATAATCCTTATTACACGCTTTACATTAGCTTGACCTGTATCTATCTATCTATCTATATAACGTAATCTTTCAACGCGATTTTCACCCACTTAAAATCATTGGATCGACGTGAAACTTTGTATATTTGTAGAGGACCCGTGACAATACAATAATTTCATATTTATTTTCTAAAATCCTGTTCATAATCATCAGAAAATCAAATAAATAATAGTTTTAAAAAACTAAAAGAACACGCTCTATTAGAAAACTAAAAAGTGAAAAATAATTTTAATTTGCAATACGCTTGGGATAAAATAAAGTGGTCAACAAAAAATCATCTCCAGCACATATAGAATAAAATTAGAGTTATCAACAAAAAGAAAATTATTTTACCATCAAAAGCGTGGGGTGCTCTGTATCAATTAATATATTTGATTATAAACAGATATTGGTAAAAGTAAGCTCTCTAAGAAGAAAATGTAAAAATCATAAAAAGCACCCCACGCTTTTGATGGTAAAATTATTTTCTTTTTGTTGATAACTCTAATTTTATTCTGTATGTGTTGGAGATGATTTTTTTGTTGACCCTTTATTTTATCCCAAGCGTATTGCAAATTAAAATTATTTTTCATTTTTTAGTTTTCTAATAAAGCATGTTCTTTTAGTTTTTTAATACTATTATTTATTTTTTATTTTTTAGTTTTAATATTTTACAGAATAAGATAAAAATGCAAATATCTTTAAATTCGATACTATTGCAGTATGAGCTAAAAGTAATACTCTTCTATAAAATAAACCCTCCCAGCCGGATTTGAACCAGCGACGTATGGATTACTGAAATTATATACCACTAAGAGTTCACTGCTCTACAAACTGAGCTCTTACGATTGACTAAAAACTCGACAAGTCAGCAACATATTATACCAGTTTTCATTTTTTTGACTTTCGGATGATTCTGGCCAGAATTTTAGAAACAAAATATGAAATTATTGTATTGTCATGGGTCCTCTACACGTATACAAAGTTTCAAGACGATCCAATGTTTCTAAGTGGGTGAAAATCGCGTTGAAAGATTCCGTTACATTGATACAAAACCACTTTATTTGATTTTCTGATGATTATGGCCAGGATTTTAGAAAATAGATATGATATTATTATATTGTCACGGGTCCTCTACACGTATACAAAGTTTCAAGTCGATACAATTTTTCTAAGTGGGTGAAAATCGCGTTGAAAGATTCCGTTACATTCATACAAAAACACTTTTTTTTTATTTTTTGATGATTATGGCCAGGATTTTAGAAAATAAATATGACATTATTGTATTGTCACGGATCCTCTACATGTATACAAAGTTTCAAGTCGATCCGATGATTTTAAGTGGGTGAAAATCGCGTTGAAAGATTCCGTTACATAGATAGATACACTGCTCAAAAAAAATTAGGGGATATTGTAGAATAACCTATTAAGACTATGTTTTTAGGAACAGTATTAGATGCAATCACTTTATATTACTCCAAAAGAATGTCAACAAGAGTTTGAAGTCATTACGTAACCTCTGTACCACACCAGATGTCAAAGAGATCCTGATTAGGAATATGGAAAACAAACAAAGCAACATTAACATGGGTGAAAATGTTTCTTTAGTATGGTGTATGGTCTCCTCGAACGGCCAGCACTGCCTCACACCTGTGTGGCATTGATGCAATGAGGTTAGCAATGAGTTCTTGGGGGATACGTGGCCACTCTTCCATAAGAGCAATGTGCAGCTCTGGAACAGTTGTGGGATGTGCTGGTCTGCCTGCAATGCGCCTGCCTAATGCATCCCACACATGCTCAATCGTATTTAAGTCCGTGAAGGAAGCTGGCCATTGCATACGCTCGATACCCTCCACTTCCAGCATGTCGTCCACCAAGCCAGCTCTGTGGCGTCGTGCATTATCGTCCATAAAAAGAAAAGAATCACCTATGGCACCAGCATAAGGCACGACAAAAGGTCGGAGAATCTCATCTCTATACCTTACCGCAGTCAAAGTACCACCTTGGATGACGTAGAGGTCCGTACGTCCACCACTACTGACTTCTGTCCACACCATCAATCCACCGCCACCATATGGGGATCTTTCACGTACAAAAGCTGGATTGTTTCGTGTCCCTTTTTGTCTCCAGATGAATACACGCCGACTATCACATTCCACATTGAATCGCGATTCATCAGAAAAAAGAACTGATCTCCATTCAGCATGCCTCCACCCACGATGTTCCTCCAGTCTCTGCGATCTCTACGGTGTTGTGGAGTTAACCTGGTACACACCATGGGCCTACGGGCATAGAGACCACTTCCATGCAGTCGATTAGGGACAGTTTGAGTTGACACCCTGCGTCCTGTTGCTGTTTGAAGTGTATTTCGCAGTTGAGTTGCATTCTGCTGTCTATTCCGACGGGCTGTTAACAAGAGGTAACGGTCATCCCTTGCTGTTGTTGACCTTGGTCGACCTTGTCGGCTCTTCTGTGAACAGTATGTTCTTTGAAAATGATTCCAAAGTCTGGAAATCACGCTTTGAGACACCCCAATGGCTTGTGCCACCTCTTGTTGTGTCTGTCCAGCTTCCATCCTTCCTATGGCCCTCCAAGCCATTGGTTCAGGTAAATCACGTTGTCGAGGCATCACTGTCCCTAAGGCAAGTCATTCACTAACTGAAAACTGGACTGGATTTAAAAAACAGCAACAAAACATTCACCCCCAATCGCCCTTTCACATCAACAGTACAGATACTCCTTCTGGTGTGGTACTGAGGTTACGTAACAACTTCAAACTCTTATTTACATTATCTTGGAGTAATAGAAAGTGATTGCATCTAATACTATTCCAAAAAACATAGGCTTAATAGGTTATTCTACAATATCCCCTAATTTTTTTGAGCAGTGTAGACAGATAGATACAGGCCAAGCTAATATAAAGCGTGTAAAAAAAGTGTTTTTGTCTCAATGTAACGGAATCTTTCAACGTGATTTTCACACACTTAGAAACATTGGATCGACTTGAAATTTTGTATACTGTAGAGGACCCGTGACAATACAATAATTTCATATTTATTTTCTAAAATCCTGGCCATAATCATCAGAAAATCAAAACAAGTGTTTTTGTATCAATGTAACGGAATATTTTAACGCGATTATCACCCACTTAGAAACATTGGATCGACCTGAAACTTTGTATACGTGTAGAGGACCCGTGACAATACAATAATTTCATATTTTGTTTCTACAATCCTGGCCAGAATCATCCTAAAATCAAAAAAATGAAATCTGGTATAATAGGTTGCGGACTTGTCGAGTTTTTAGTCAATCGTTGTAAGAGCTCAGTTGGTAGAGCAGTGAACTCTTAGTGGTATATAGTTTCAGTAATCCATACGTCGCTGGTTCAAAACCGGCTGGGAGGTTTTTTTTTATAGAAGAGTATTACTTTTAGCTCATACTACAATAGTATCGAATTTAAAGATATTCACATATTTATCTTATTCTGTAAAATATTAAAAATAAAAAATAAATAATAGTTTTAAAAAAACTAAAAGAACACGCTTTATTAGAAAACTAAAAAATGAAAAATAATTTTAATTTCCAATGCGCTTGGGATAAAATAAAGTGGTTAACAAAAAAATCATCTCCAACACATATAGAATAAAATTAGAGTTATCAACAAAAAGAAAATAATTTTACCATCAAAAGCGTGGGGTGTTTTTTATGATTTTTACATTTTCTTCTTAGAGAGCTTATTTTTACCAATATCTGTGTATTATCAAATATATTAATTGATATAGAGCACCCCACGCTTTTAATGGTAAAATTATTTTCTTTTTGTTGATAACTCTAATTTTATTCTATATGTGTTGGAGATGATTTTTTTGTTGACCACTTTATTTTATCTCAAGCGTATTGGAAATTAAAATTGTTTTTCATTTTTTAGTTTTCTAATAAAGTGTGTTCTTTTAGTTTTTTAAAACTATTATTTATTTTTTAATCTAATTCTGAAAGACAAAAATGTTTTTTCGTGAGTTATCCGTAAAAGATAGACATATTCTGTCGTAGACATTTTTTTGAAGATTTTTTTAGATATTCTATTATGACGTATTTGTTATGGTTTAGACAAAATAAGCAATTGAGGAGTCCAAAAAGTGACTTTTCAGTGCAGCGATCCACTTTTTTTACACGCTTTATTTTAGCTTGACCTGTATCTATCTATCTATCTATCCATAGCAATTCTGCCCGAAGGCAGGTACTTCACTGCAATCATAGCATTTTCATGTTATGCTTGCAGCTTTACTAGGGAATTGTGTAGGTGTGGTAGCTTCCCGTTGCTTTCCACACCGGTGAAAGATGATGATGATAATGATAATGGTAGTAGTAGTAGTAGGACTTTATTAGACAAAAAAGTAAGATATTTAAAATATTATTTACAAATATGGGTCGCACGGGCAGTAAGCCGTACGTGCTGTTGACAGTCCGTTACAATAAAGTAATAATTGGTACTAGTGTAAAGAAAAATAAACAAAAACAGCAATAACATTACAATTACATAAAGAAAACACAATAAAAATATTACAATTAAATAATAACACAATAGCATTATACACTAAAAACATTAACATTACATTTACATAAAGAAAACACAATAATATTACAATTAGGTAATAACACAATAGCATTATACACTAAAAAAAACATTAACATTACAATTACATAAAGAAAACACATTAATATTACAATTAAATAATAACACAACAGCATTATACACTAATTAATTTATATATAATTGTTAATAATTAATGGTATTGCATTTTGATAACATATATTTATTCATGAATGAGTGTTGGCCTTATTTTTCGCGTTTTGTCCAGAAATTTACCGAGGTTTATCCAATTTTCTGGATTTACCAATAACTCGTAGCATGCCAATCTTTCCCGATTTGAATTTAGAAATCTTTCCGGTAATAACTGACGTCTCCAATATTCTAAATCATTACATTTTCCTAATATATGTATCTCATCTTCAAAGTTCCCGCACATTGGACATATTCGAATATCGTGATCGTCGCTAATTTTTAGAAATTTCCATGCCCCTAGCCTAAACCAAGCAAGCCCTGATCTCTCCTTAAATCCTAGGTTGAGTATATACGATTCTTTTCCCCAGACGTGTTTTAGGTCTCTTTGTAAACACAGTGAGCGTTTTCCTGTACATTCGGCGAAGGCATCTTGTTGGTTTACATCTAAGTACCTCCTCCTTATTTTTCTCCACACGTTCTTGCGATTTTCAGTCCCTTTTTCCCATATCCAGCCCATCCCAATCTTTTGGAGTTCTCTCCTAACCTCGTCTGCCCAAAATTTAACATCTATGTTTTTAATTTGGTGGTCGTAACAAATTGCTCTAAGCATTGTTTGTTTACCTTGGATTACTCGCAACCAGTATTTGAGTACACGAATTTTACAGTTAATGTCGTCCTGGAATGACCCGAATTCATATAAAATTCCACAGTCAGAAACGGCCTTACTAAGTCCTGTAATATACTTTAGAAAATGCGTATATCCCTTATTTAGTATTTCCGTTCTTTGGAAACCCCAAATCTCACTACTATAGTGCATTACTGGCCTGACCATCGCTCCATACATTTTTTCTAATGTGCTGACTGGAATATCAGGCACTCGACCCAGAATACCGAGTACACTGTTAAGTTGTCCCCTCCCTTTAAATAATGCTATATCAATGTGTTTTTTCCACTTTCCGTTCATTTTCAACGTCGTACCAAGATATTCAAAATGTTTCACGTTTTGAAGAACTTGATCTCTGTATTTCCATTCCTCTGTTCTACCATAAACCGTCCCATTTTTAAAGGTCATTGTTTTTGTCTTACTAACATTTACAGTCAATCCCCAATTCCTACAGTATATTTCCAGTAGGTCAAGACCTCTTTGCAATCCCTTGATTGTCTTGGAACAGATAATTAAATCATCTGCATACAACAGGACTGGGATTCTAACATTTCCTATCTCCGGAGCCTCAATTTCTCCTTCTAGCATTACGTCTACAATATCATCAACGAATAGATTAAATAGCATTGGTGATAAAATGCAACCTTGTCTCACTCCCCGATTGGCTTCACTGCTCTCTGTAATGTGCCCTTGGTCTACTTTTATACAAAATTTAACATATTTATAAATTGACATTAAAGCATGTATCATTTTATGAGACAATCCTTTCCGATTTAATTTTTCCCAAAGTGCGCTTCGGTCCACAGTATCAAATGCCATCTTAAAATCAATGAATGCACAAAATAATTTACCCCCCTTCATTTTCAGATTGTCATCAATTAATGTTCTCAGAACAAATAGGTTGTCCACCGTGGAGTACCCTTCTCTAAAACCTGCCTGATATTTTGAGAGCCTATTGTTCTCTTTAGCCCATTGTCTGATTCGTTCGTAAAGTACTTTACAATATATTTTTCCGAACACTGACAAGAGACAAATTCCCCTATAACTTTCTGGTATCTGTGCCCCACCTTTCCCTTTGTATAGCGGTTGGATGACACCTGTCGCCCAGGCTTCCGGATAATCTCCTCCATTAAAAAGTTTGTTGAACGCAGTTTTCAAAACGTCTAATAATTTATTGGATGATATCATATTTTTCAAGAATTCCCCTGGTATTCCATCAATTCCAGGTGCTTTACCATTCTTTAAACATTTAATGGAAGAAACCACTTCATTTTTCGAAATATCCTGATCCAGTAATTGAATATGAATTGGGTCAGGGATCTCAACTATATTTCCTTGATTATATCTTAACCTCTCATTTCCCAGCACCCTATCAAAGTAACTTCTCCATTCCCCGGGCGTTATTCTTGTCCGATGTATGGACTTTACTTTGAGTTCCCTTAACGCTTTCCATATGTCCGCAATGTTCCCATTTTCAGTCGCGACTCTCATTTCTTCGGATTTCTTATTTTGCCATGCTAGTTTTGTTTTTCTGCCAATAATTCTTTATATTCCTTTCTCTCTTGCGCATAATTTTTTCTGCTTTCATCTGTGCTTTCTTTTCTAAACTTTAAAAGACTACTTTCGACAAATTTCTTCTTCTTTCTACATGCATTATTGTACCACCCTTTGTCCTTCTGGTTCATTGCGTATTTAACCTTGAATTTTTCCCCTGCTTTTTGAAAACATTCTGTCAAAGTTTTAATAATTTCCTCCCCGCTAAGATCATTTAATTGCAGATCCTGTATTAGCGTTTCCAAACTCCTGATAAATTCTTCTCTCAGATCCTCGATCCACCTGAAACGGATAATTGGCCGCAATATTGTTGCCACCTCATCATTAACTGTCTCACTAATACCTTTCATATTTAAAATAAGTTTGTTTGGGAAGTGGTGTGATTCGATTCTGGAAACTATACAGAAATTACTTAGGACTGGAATCATGTCTTGTGTGCATATTGAATAATCGATTACGCTACTTCCATTTTTATTAATAAATGTCAGTTCTCCATTTTTATCTTCCCCATATTTCCCATTCAGAAATTTCAAGTTCAAATGCATCGCAAAAAGCTAACAATTGGTTTCCTTCTGAATTTAAAATCTTATCTTTGCTTCTCCTACCCTCACCTCGTGTTTCATTATCATCCGATTTTATAGTGATATTTTCCTCCCCAATCCTACAGTTAAAGTCCCCTAAAATTATTATTCCCGCTTCCGGAAACCTATCTTTTATTTCTGCCAACGAGTCAGACAATTCAACGAAAAAATTTGGATTGGCATACCTGGAATTTAGTTGTTGGCGGTAAATAGACAACAGACACATTTCTGCTCTTTCTGTATGGTAATATATACAAATTGCCTCTTTTAAAGTAATATTTACCTTTTTAATATATGGGTCTAAGTTAGCTTTATATAAAATGGCAACACCGCCTGGATATCTACCTCTCTTTCCTCTCTTTTGATTACCCTTAAAATAACCTTTCATATTACATAGATTTACGCATTCATTAGCTTTTAACCATGTTTCTCCTAGAGCTAATATATCAAAAGTCTCAATAAACTCTACACATCTGTCCATTGAAAGTTTTTGTTTTAACCCTTCGATATTCCATGAACCGACTGGCAACAAACCCTATTGTGTTCCCTTGTCATTAGTCTTACCTGTATTTTTTTAACTTCCCCCTCTCAATAGTTCCTTTTCTGCGGGTAGATTCAGAAGTCTTAGTGATTTTCTTGTTGGAGTTCTTGTGTCCGCCGGTCGTTCACCTCTTAGAGGTGGGGTATGCTGTTTGCGTTCGGCCGTTTTTTGCTGTATGTTTATTGGATTCCTGGGAGTTATTAAGGTAGTGGTCCCTCTCTCTTTCTCTCGTGTAGAATTTTCTCCCTCCTCTGCTGTAAGGAGACCACCTGCTGTTGAAGCGTCCCCTGTATGTTTTGGGGACTCGCTGTCAATGACCTCTTCAAATTCATTTTCAGAGTTGTCCATATTTTGTAGTTTTTCCCTGCTCCAGATTCGTCCATTTATAATCAATTTATTAAATTGCATGATTGCATGGCAGCCCTGCCTCCTCGCCTCGAGCATGTGTCGCTTAAGAAAGTCTCTTTCGCGGCGCACCTTCTCACTAAAGTCTTCGGCAATATTGATACCGGTCCCTTTAAGATATTTACTGTCTCTAAGGATCCAACATTTTATTTTGTAGTGTGATAATTTGCATACAATCGGTCTCTTTCCACAATTCCAACGACCTACTCTGTGCGCTCTTTCAATATCACTGTCCACCAAATCAATCCCGATTTGCGCCACTACTCTTTTAACTATATGTTCAGTTTCCTCCCAGCTCTCTCTGTCTTCTTCATGCACACCATATATCACAATATTATTACGGCGACTCTGGTTTTCGAGATAGTCTAATTTAGATTCCAGCCATTTCAATCTGTCCTCCATCCGATGCATGTTCGTCTCAAAATAACGAATTTTTTCACCCACATTGCACTTTTCAAACCCCTCTTTCACTTCAGTTGACAATGTTTCAATCAGCTTTCTAACTTCTTCCATAATGCTTTGTCCCCTGCACACTAATGGTAAGGATGATAATGATAAGGATGATGGTCATATGATTTCGGGGACCGTTTGGGCCTTAAAGTTTTCCTGACATTTGTCTTACAGGTGAGGAAAAACCCCGATAAAAACCTCACTCAGAAAAACTGCCCCTACCGGGGATCGAACCCGGGCCCGCTGCGTGACAAGGCAGCACGCTACCTCGAGACCACAGCGGTGGACCTATCTATCTACGTAACGGAATTTTTCAACGCGATATTCACCCACTTAAAATAATTGGATCGACTTGACAGTTTGTATACTTCTAAAGGACCCGTGACAATACAATACTTTCATATTTATTTTCTAAAATCCTGGCCAGAATCTTCAGAAAATCAATAAAAGTGTCTTTGTATTTATGTAACGGAATCTTTGAACACGATTTTCACCCACTTAGAAACATAGGATTGACTAGAAACTTTGCATAATTATAAAAGATCCATGACAATACAATAATGTCATATTTATTTTCTAAAATTCTGGCCAGAATCATCAGAAAATCAAAAAAATGAAAACTGGTATAATAGGTTCCGGACTTGTCGACTTTTTAGTTAATCGTTGGAAGAGCTCAGTTGGTAGAGCGGTGAACTCTAGCGGTATATAATTTCAGTAAACCATAGGTCGCTGGTTCAAATCCGGCTGGGAGGATTTTTTTAGAAGAGTATTACTTTTAGCGCATACTACAATAGTATCGAATTTAAAGATATTTACATTTTTACCTTATTTTGTAAAATATTAAAACTAAAAAAAAATAAATAATAGTTTTAAAAAACTAAAACAACACGCTTTATTAGAAAACCGAACTAAATAAATAAAAAAGAATATTTTCCAACACGCTTGGGATAAAATGAAAGTGGTCAACAAAAAATCTTCTCCAACACATATAGAATAAAACTAGAGTTATCAAGAAAAAGATAATAATTTACCATCAAAAGAGTAGGGTGCTTTTTATGATTTTTACATTTTCTTCTTACAGACTTTACTTTTACCAATATCTGTTTATTATCAAATATATTAATTGATATAGAGCACCCCACGCTTTTGTTGGTAAAATTATTTTCTCTTTGTTCATACCTCTAGTTTTATTCTATATGTGTTGGAGATGATTTTTTTTTTGTTGGCCACTTCAATTTTCTCCCAAGCGTGTTGGAAATTAAAATTATTTTACATTTTTTTAGTTCGGTTTTCTAATAAAGCGTGTTGTTTTAGTTTTTTAAAACTATTATTTATTTTGCTCCGGTCCTATAGTACATACGGTAATAACTTACATACGTTAATTTTCCCAAAGAAATTCTCTAAATGATTGTTAAGCAGTTATTGAGTTCATAAAAAAACAGATGTTCATGTTTATATAATTTATCAAATATTAATATAAATAACCAACCACGTGTTCAATTGAAGACAAAAACAGCTCCTGAGTCCATTCCACACGCATCAAAACACTCTAAGCACGCTTTAATAACTATCACAAATCTTACATGTTGAATGTATTAATACTTATACACGACAGACGCCTGGTTTAGCCAGGGTACGCCTACAGTGTTGCAAATTAACAAAACACAATCGCTATGTGGCGTTGTTTGTGTCACCTTCTCGCAGTTCTGACAATATGAACAGATCGTCTATTAACATGGAAACGAAATATTTTAAAAACTTTGAAGATTACAATAAAATATATACTCTATGTAATTGCTCAGAGATGTTTTAATATTATTTTTGAATAACTTAATTTTTCATAATTGTCTGAAAATATTTATTTTTAATGCAGCTTTGACAGTTTTCGTGTAAATATGAAAAATAATGCAATATGTATATTTGATTGAAATGTTATGAAGGCCATTGAGCTACTTATTGACTTTTCCGGAGACGGAGAATGACAAGTAGATTGTTGCCACATCTACGTTATTTCTTAGACTATGTTGTGTAAACATATTTCGCATGTTAATTAGGAATTTTTTCAAACTTTATCAACATAAACCAAACGTAACATAAAATTAACTGAGAAAATTGAAAAATATATAATAATAAATATATTATTATAATACTTCTTCTTCTTCCTTCCAAGTATTAGGCCAAGGCCTGTTACGATCCTGTAGAAAATTTTCCCTCCAGCGTTTCATAGGACGGCCCAGTGATCCTCGTCCTCTTGGTATATAATTATAAACAGCTTTGAGGATCTGATTTGAACTCATTCTTTCAAGATGGTGTTTCCAATTTAGTTGGTACTATTTAATATATTCCAAAATAGAGTAGTCCTCAATTCTTTTAACATATCGGTGTTCCTTTTCCGATCCCATCTGGTGTAACCCGCTGTTCTGCACATGAATCTCATTTCACAAGCCGTTATTCTGCTTTCATGTTGTCTTTTTAGTGTCCATGCTTCACTACCATAGGCCAACACTGCTCTAGCCAAAGTGTTATATGAACTTAATCTGGTGTTTTTTTTGTACAAGGGATGTTTCATAACTTGATTAATAGTTCCTAAACTTTTATTATAACTAGTAATTTTTCAGGGATATCTTTTTCATCCCAGATAGAGAGATAATATCCAAGGTATTTAATTTGATTACATCTCTCTAAAATTTTATTCTGGAGACAGATTTTACTTTGTATGGGGTCCTTCCCATGAAATGCCATACTTTTAGTTTTGTTAATTGATATTTCCATATTAAATTTGGCACCTATTTTTTGTAAAATTTTAAACTGATCGTTGCAAATCATTTTCGGAAAGTACCAGAAGAGCTAAATCGTCTGCAAAAAGAATAGCATCGAGTTTGAGGTTCCTATTGATGGGTATATCCTCGTTGTGATTTCCTCCATTCGTTTATTAATTTATTCATATATATAGTTGAATGCAGGCTTTCACGGCCGGTAATCGTAATGTTGAGTGATTCCGGGTTATGTGGCCGTGGTCCATAGTTGGTGTTGATACCAGACGTTTCGCCCTCAACTGCGGAGGGCATCTTCAGTGGCGAGTGCTTCTATGCGTGTTTCCTGGTCGGAAGATCTACTTAGAATGAGCGCTGTGGACGTAGAGGACGTTGTATTAGTGGGGGTGCAGGGTGAGTGGGCGTGGCTCTTGCTGATTGGCTAATAGTCGTCTCCTTGTTGTCACTGGTGTTAATGCATTTATTTTCTAGTGTATGAAACTATTAGCCAATCAGCAAGAGCCACGCCCACTCACCCTGCACCCCCCACTAATACAACGTCCTCTACGTCCACAGCGCTCATTCTAAGTAGATCTTCCGACCAGGAAACACGCATAGAAGCACTCGCCACTGAAGATGCCCTCCGCAGTTGAGGGCGAAACGTCTGGTATCAACACCAACTATGGACCACGGCCACATAACCCGGAATCACTCAATATTCATATATATAATGAAAAGCACCGGTGAAAGTTCACATACCTCTCTTACTCCGGTGCTGATCTTTTCCCAAGAAGATAATTTGCCATCTTGTTTAACAGAGATTTCATTATCTTTATAGATGTTGAAGATATTAGTAATATATTGTTGTGGAACGTTATCAACAGCTAAAATTTGTAGTAATATATTTCTGTCTACTTTGTCAAAAGCCTTTATGAAATCAACGAAGGCGATATGAGTTTCTATATTGAATTCCTTGTGATTTTCTAATAGTAGTTTTAAAGTGAAGAATCCATCTGTACAAGATCTACCCTTTCTGAATCCATTCTGCTCTTCTCCAATTATATTTTCATACATTTTTCTCAATTTATTCTTAACTATATTAGCATGCCGTATAGTAGTGGTTAAGGCACTGCGCTACAAGCCGGAAGGTCGAGGGTTCGAGTCCCGGTGGGGTCAGGATTTTTAAACTGACCCAAACCTTCTGGCGGCTCTATGGCCCTGGGGTCGACTCAGCCTCTGACTGAAATGAGTACCAGACGCTTGTTCTGGGGTAAAGGCGGCCGTCACGCAGGGCTGACAACCCGGCTGACATCAAGTGCCGATTGTCAAGAAAAAGTGGGAGCCTTAGCCTCCTACTACCCCAAGGGCCTCCTGAGGCCTGTAGTGGGATCACTTTACCTCTTATATTAGCATAAATTTTATATCCAGAGTTCAATAAGCTAATTCCACGATAGTTATATTTGATTTGGCGACTTCCTTTTTTGAAGATTGGTATTACAATGGATTTGTTCCAGCTTTGAGGTGGTTCTTGTCCATCCCATTTCATATTAAGGAGAATAAGAAATCTGTCTAAAAAATTTTTAGTTGAAAATTTAAATAATTCTTGATTAATGTGGTTTTCTCCAGGAACTTTGTTACTTTTTAATGATTTAACATCAGTTAATTCATCTATAGAAATTTGTTCCAAAGCAGTGTTATTAGAGATTGGTATTTGTAATAAATCATCCTTTTGTGTCCATAAATGATGAAAGTAGTTAAGCCAAGATTCTTTAGATTTACAATTTAAATGTGCATTTTCTCTTGAATCATTATTTAAATTTGTTAAAACTTTATATATTTTTGGTTCAGGCCTAGTGATATCATTTTCCAAAAATGAGACAAATTGTTCCCAGCTTTGTCTATGTTTTTTGCGAACTTCAATTTTAGCTATGGCTCTCTTCCTATGATACTCTACTTTATCTTCATCTTTTTTTGTAGACAGACATTTTTTGTATGCTTCACGTTTATCATCAATTACTTTTTTTATGTTTTCATCCCATATCCGTAGTCCTTTTTTTCGATTCCATTTAGTTTTGACACCCAGGCTTTCATTTGCTGCTTGTGTCAAAATACTTTTTAGAGCTATCACACCTACAATTCCCTAGTAAAGCTGCAAAGAATAGCATGAAAATGCTATGATTGCAGTTAAAGACCTGCCCTCGGGCAGAATTACTATGGATGGATGGATATAGTAACAGATTACAATTTAGTCCGGCGCCATAGTCGAGTGGTTAGCGTAAGAAGCCTTGACGCAGGTCTATGGGACTTGCGCTGTTTCGAGCCCCGTTGGGGAAGACATTTTCTCGTTGAATTTCGGCCAGTGTGGGACCGATGCCCACCCAGCATCGTGTGGCATTAGGGTAGCTACAATATGTAACGACTCCAGATTGATAAGACCAAATATAACGGCTGGGGGACCCGACATGCTGACCACATGTCACCCCTAAACTGGCTTATGATCGTCTTCCTCTGTGATTATAACACATTTGGACGTGAGGCTAGCAGTAGTTTGGTTGACCAAGAGCATTCTAGGTCTTTCGCGCTTGGAGTGGAGTTTATTACAGTGTACTTGATGTAAGATTTAATATTTTTTATTTCTAGATTGAACCACTGAATAAAAAAATTAAGCCTTGCAGAATGTATACACATTCTTAGTAAGTTACTTATTTATCAGAGTGCATGTACTTTCAAAACAAATTATCGTAAATCGCATTAGTAAGCTGTAGTGTAAACAATTGCTGACGCAGTGAATTCTACTTTTAAACAACAATAAAAACATAACTCTAATTAGCCTGAGTTCTGATGACTCACATCATAACATTGATGTATATATGAGACCGTTTCTCTCCTAGTCTTCGCCGCTAACTTGACCTGACTTGATCCATTAATAAAAATGTTTCCTGTCATGCATGAAGTCTCACGCTGTAACTGAATGGTTTGAGTCAGTATGTCTCAATAGAGAGCACTGATTCGAGTCCCCATGAGAGAAGAAATTTTCTCATGGAATATCGGCCACAATGGGATTGGTGCCCGCCCACAATCATGAAGAATTTGGGCAGCTACAATATTTAGAGGTTGCGGTCAAGAAAAACCAGCCATAACGGCTGGAGTATCCGACATGCTGACCACATGTCACCCAATATGTTGTTTAGATGATTGTCCACCTCTGTGATTTATATACTTGGATGTGAGATTAGCAGCCAAGGGTTTCTAGCCCTGTCACGCCCTTCAGTTTTTTTTAACACACGAACTTATGAATTTGTTGCGCTTATTGTTTGACAGTTGTGCATACTCTATAACATACGGGTCGAACGCTTTCACGTTGAATACGCAATGAGTCTGTGATAGATGCAAGATATTCACATTGTTTATCCAAAAAAATCTTTCCTTCTTCTATATCATTTTGTGACTCCAGTTATTTGGTTGGTTTTACAGCTCATATTACATAATTCTCACCATTTTGTATATTCTTTCCCGATTTTTCTTACATCCGTGCCATCCTTTTTACTTGGCCGTCAATCGCATCTATACCCCCCTTTCCATGGTACGATTCAAAGAAGTTCCATTTTATGTCAAATACGCAAGTAAGCAGTATCACATTGTATAGGCCTATTTCTATTACCAGCTGCTCCATCTGAAAATTGTTATCACCTCAAGTTTTGGAAGAAATCACTATAGATCGAAAGGGACACTTTTCTATAGCAAATTCTATAGCATACTTGCTATATGTCACAAAACCTTACAATAGAACAAAGTATTTCTTCTGAACTTCTCTGTCACCTTCCATCTAAACTAGGCAACAACAGTTAATATTGAGATATGCTAATCTCCCAATCAACTGCCTGGATTTCATTTTGTTCTTTGTAGGCATAATTTTCTGAGAAATCAACAAGTATGGCTGCTTCGTTTACTGCAACCTTTTTCCTGAATATATTTAAATGCTTCCGCTAACTGCCTTTTAGCTGAAATTGACACAGAAAAGGGTCAGTAAATATTTTATGGAAACTACTGAGCCGAACAGTATACTAGATTTACTAAACCATGTTTATGTTAATCCTCAGTGGAGTGCAGCAAGCAACTGACTACACCATGCGTATTAGCATATATATGATATGAAAAAAAGTCAGTCACGGGACACTAACGGGAAAAAATAATGGCTTTACAAGAAAATGTCTTCAATACTTTTTTGTTAGTTGTGTGCCGATAACGTAGAATCCAAGAGGAAATTATATTCCATCAATTATTATGTTGTGTACAGTAATTTTTATACGTTTTCTGTGACTGACTGACCGACCATAGTTTGCAGTTAACAATTATAGGACACATTTAAGGTATATAGAACATAAGAATGCAATTAATATTATTACATTTACGACTAGGAAGGACTAAAGTATGGTTTAACAATAGATTTTGTAAAATAAAACGAATTAATACGACAAAATCATTAGACAACAAATTGGTAAAATTTTGCATGTGTTTACAGGTTTGGAAAATTAAAAGTTCTAGCACTAATATTAGATTAAAATAATACACTTTTGGAACATTATCTTATAGAATCAGAAAATTGTATCCTTAAAGATATATATTACATCAAAAAAAAATATTCCTGCGTCAATTTCAAAATTTTCACCTCGGTATTACATTTTCGTGGAATAGGTCTATTATTTTTGAATAGCTTCATTTTTAAAAATTGTCTGAAAATGTTTACTTTTTATGCAGCTTTGACAGTTTTCGTGTAAATATTAAAAATAATACAATATGCAAATTTGATAGAAATATTACACGGGCCGTTGAGCTACTTATTGATTTTTCCGGAGACGCAGAATGAGAAGTACATTGTTGCCACATCTACTTTATTTATCAGACCATGTTTTGTAAACAGGGTCCGCACGTTAATTAGCCATTTTATCAAACATTACGAATATAAACGATAACCTAACATAAAATTTACTGCAAAATTTATAAAATCTATAATTTCAATATTTATTTTAATATTATTAATCAATAAATTGTAAATTAAAATTAAAAAATAATACAATATTATATATATATTATTATAATATATTGAATTATTAATAAATAAATTGAAAATTAAAAAATAATAATAATAATAATAATAATAAATAATAATAATAATAATAAAATAATAATAATAATAATGCAATCATTTTTTCTAGTTAGGAATATTCCACAATACAGTGTTTCTCCTTCAACCGAAAGTGATTTGTAAGTAGAGGTTTCTTGTCTAAAGCATCTTCTTCCCTCAGATCTCTAGCTTCCACACTTCTCTTCACTCCATCCATTCATCGTTCTCTAGGCCCGCCTCTTCCACTTCTTCCATTAGATTTCCAATTAATGATCTTCTATGGTATTCTGTCTTCTTCCATTCTTATGAGGTGTCCACACCATTTCAAACGTTTTTCTTCTATTTTTCCTAATATGTTTTCTCAACTTGCATAATTTCCCTTATTGTGGTGTTTCTGACCTGATCCATTCTTGAAATTCTTGTACATCGCCTCCGAAAATCCATTTCTACTGCTAACAGCTGGTTAGCTTATTTTTTACTTACCATCCAGGTTTCGGACCCATATAATAAAGTGCTTTGTAACAGAACGTGAATGTAGTTTTCTTCGTTCTGTATATTACATTTCTATTCCAAAGTACTGAGTTCAACATACCAACGATTCGTCTTCCATCAGTTATTCTTATTTTAATAATAATAATAATAATAATAATAATAATAATAATAATAACATTAACGATAACAATAATAATAATAATAGTAATAATAATAAAAACAATAATATAATGAAAAACTATACTGTTATAACACAAATTCTTAGGAAAATTTTAGAACAAAAGAGAGATGAACAGACGGGCGAATGCAGAAGACTACATAACGGTGAACTACATGACCTATATTGTAGGAAATACAATTATAAATACGAGTATCATATTTTTCATGGATTAAAACGTTTGAAAATATATTACGTTTTGTACTGTTCACATTGAAATCAAACATAATATAAGACATGTGAATTCAAAATTTCAAATGTTTCTGTCTTTGTATATTTTTGAGATATGATTTTATGTTATTCTAAATTACAAGCGCAATTTTAAAATTAAAATAAATATAAATCCTCCTTGAATTATATGTATATATATATATATATATGGTTTTGTGTGTGTGTGTGTGTGTGTGTGTGTGTGTGTCTGTGTGTGGGTGTGTGTTTATGACATGATAACAAAAATTAATAAAATGCTCCAACGGGACTTGAACCCGAACCTGTGGATATATCCCAGTGCTCTATCAATTACGCCACCGAACAAGTCTTGTACAAACATTCATTTCCATTATAATAATATATTCTAATTATTACTGGATGTAGTGGGATATAAATACAGAGGTCTGGGTTGAAGTCCCGTACGAGCAATTACTTTTCATATCATGTCAACTCAAGATTGAATTGCTCAATGTGAAAAATTTTATTATGATTATATATATATATATATATATATATATATCCCAGTGCCCTTCCATTTACGCCACCAATCAAGTCAAGGACAAACATTCATTTCTCTTATAATAATATATTGTCATTATTACCAGGAAGTCCTGTGATATAATTCCAGAGTTCCGCGTTCAAGTCCCGTCAGACCATTTATTTTTCTTTTCATGTCATTTTGAGCTCGCATTGCTCAATGTCAAAATTTAGATTATAATATATAATATTATATATATATATATATATCTGTGCGTACCGATACGCCACCAGACAAATGTAATACAAACATAAAATTCTTAATAAAAAAAATATACTATTTATTACTAGATGTAGTAGGATGTAAATCCAGCGATCCGGGTTCAAGTCCCGTCATAACATTCATTTTGCTTAACATTTTATCTTATGCCTGCATTGCTCAATGTCAGAAATTAATTATAATATATATATATATATATATATATATATATATATATCTGTGAGCTACCGATTACGCCACCAGGCAAGTCTTGTACACATATTTATTTCTCTTATAATAACATATTCTGATTATTACTACATGTAGTGGGATATAATGCTGACGTCCGGGTTCAAATACCGTCCGAGCACTTTTTTCATATCATGTTATTTTAAGCTTGCATTGCTCAATGTTAAATATTTAATATATATATATATTATATATATATAAATATTATATATATATATAATCTAGTGCGCTACCGATTATATATACATATCCCAGTGCGCTACCGATTACGCCACCAGCAAGTCTTCTAAAATATTTATTTCTCTTATAATAACATATTCTGATTATTACTACATGTAGTGGGATATAAATGCTGAGGTGCGGCTTCAAATCCCGTTCGAGCACTTATTTTTTCTTATTATGTAATTTAAGTTTGCATTTGCCCAATGTCAAAAATATAATAATAATAATATATATATATATATCCCAGTGCGACACAGATTACGCCACCGAGCAAGGCTGGTATAAATATTAATTTCTCTTATTATAAAATTTCTCATTATTACCAGATATAGTGGGATATAAATACTGAGGTCCGGGTTCAAGTCCCGTCGAGCATTTATATTTCTTATCATGACATTTTGAGATTGCATTGGCATTTGTCAAAAATTTAATAATAATAATAGTAGTAACATAATAATATTAATAATAATGATAATAAAAATAATATATATATATATATCCCAGTGCGCTACCGATTAAGCCACCGAGCAGGTCTAGTACAAACATTCAATTCTCTTATAATAATATAATCTAATTGTTACACGAAGTAGTGGGATATGAATCCAGAGGTCCGGATTCAAGTCCCGCCCGAGCATTTTATTTCTTATCATGTCATGTTAAGCTTGCATTGCTCAATGTTAAAAATGTAATATATATGTATCAGTGCGCTACCGATTAAGCCACCAAACTGGTCTTGCAAATATTTATTTCTGTTATAATAATATATTCTCATTATTACTACATGTAGTGGCATATAAATGCTGAGGTGCGGCTTCAAGTCCCGTCCGAGCACTTATTTTTCTCAATGTGTCATTTTAAGTTGCATTGTCCAATGTCAAAAATTGATTTATTATATGTGTACACACACACACACACACACATATATATATATATATATATATATATCCGAGTTCACTACAGATTACGCCACCGAGCAAGTCTAGTACAAATGTTAATTTCTCTTATAATATATATTCTAATTGTTACACGATTGTAGTGGGATATGAATCCAGTGGTCCGGGATCAAGTCCCGTCCGAGCATTTATTTTTCTTATCATGTCATATTATGATTGCATTGCTCAAAGGAAAAAAAAATAATTATAATATTTATATATATATTATATATATATATATATAGCAATATATCCGCCTCGCAAGTTTTACATAAAACAATATTAACTTCGTAACACTATTCTGTGAAATGTTTTTTTAGCAAAAAAATAACAAATTTGTAGACGTAATAAGAACTTACGTTGCGGAGCAACGCCACTGTGTGTCAAAATTGAAAAAGTCAGTTTTGATTTGAATGTAATAAACTACAAAAGTTTGACAGGTTTAAATCTAGTTTGTAACAGTAATTTTTTGGAATGAAGAAATCGCATCTCTTCCTTTATCAGGTAAATACTAAATACAATTATAAATATCACATTTTTCATGGATTAAAATATTTGAAAATACATTACGTTTTGTACTGTTCTCATTTGAAATCTAACACAAAAATAAATTTAAATACAAAATTTCAAATGTTTCTGTCTTTGTATATTTTTTGGATATGATTTTATGTTAGTCTAAATTTTTGACATTTGGCAAACGAAGGCAAATATGATATGAAAAGAAAAATGAATGAATAATATCTATATATACAAGCGTTACTGCTATAAAGTAAATATTCTCTTTTAAAAATTTGCTTAACTGTTACGTTAGCCGCGAGATGGCAGTTGGGAACAATTTCAGCTACCTCTTGTGTGAATTGAGAATACTACATGTATAAGAAAATTGTATGCTTGTATTGGAATTCTTGAGTAGCTCAGTTGGTTAGAGCGCTAAAGTACAGACTTTAGAGACTCGAGTTCGAATCCCGACTCAAGCATTAATTTTTCTTTTCATATCATATTTGCCTTCATTGCCAAATGTCAAAAATATATTTATAATATCTATATATAAAAGCGTTACTGCTATAAAGTAAATATTCTCTTTAAAAATTTGCTTAACTGTTACGTTAGCCGCGAGATGGCAGTTGGAACAATTTCAGCTACCTCTTGTGTGAATTGAGAATACTACATGTATAAGAAAATG
>JASPKZ010008769.1:202500-227500 GCA_030220185.1 Diploptera punctata
GTCCCGTCCTAACATTTATTTTTCTTATCATTTCATCTTATGCCTGCATTGCTCAATGTCAAAAATTTAATTATAGTATATATCTATATATATACATATATATGTTACAGTTAAATGTTTAACATTGAGCAATGCAAGCTTAATATGGTATGATAAGAAAAATAAATGCCTGGACGGGATTCGAACCCGGATCTCTGAGTCTGTACCTCAGCGTGATATCCATTACACTACCAGGCGAATCCAATTCAAACACTTATTTTTCTTATATATGTATAATACTCTCCATTATTACTAGATGTCGCGAGAACACTGTGTTCACTGCCATCTAGTAGCTGACTATAACAAGTAAGCAAATTAAAGAGAATATTTATTTTACTTTATAGCAGTGACGCTTTATCGATGTTATAATTAAATGTTTAACATTGAGCAATGCAAGCTTAATATGGTATGATAAGAAAAATAAATGCCTGGACGGGATTCGAACCCGGATCTCTGAGTCTGTACCTCAGCGTGATATCCATTACACTACAAGGCGAATCCAATTCAAACACTTTTTTTTCTTATATGTGTATTATACTCTCCATTATAATTCATATAAAATTCCATAGTTAGAAACGGCCTTACTAAGTCCTGTAATATATTTTAGAAAATGCGTGTATACCTTATTTAGTACTTCCGTTCTTTGGAAACCACAAATCTCACTACCATAGTGCATGACTGGCCTGACCATCGCTCCATACATGTTTTCTAATGTGCTGACTGGAATATCAGGCACTCGACCCAGAATACCGAGTACACTGTTAGGCTGTCCCCTCCCTTTAAATAATGCTATATCAATATGTTTTTTCCACTTCCCGTTCATTTTCAACGTCGTACCAAGATATTCAAAATGTTTCACGTTTTGAAGAACTTGATCTCTGTATTTCCATTCCTCTGTTCTACCATAAACCGTCCCATTTTAAAGATAATTGTTTTTGTCTTACTAACATTTACAGTCAATCCCCAATCCCTACAGTATATTTCCAGTAGCTCAAGACCTCTTTGTAATCCCTTGATTGTCTTGGAACAGATAATTAAATCATCTGCATACAACAGGACTGGGACTTTAACATTTCTTATCTCCTGAGCCTCAATTTCTCCTTCTAGCATTACGTCTACAATATCATCAACGAATAGATTAAATAGCATTGGTGATAAAATGCAACCTTGTCTCACTCCCCGATTGGCTTCACTTCTCTCTGTAATGTGCCCTTGGTCTACTTTTATACAAAATTTAACATGTTTATAAATTGACATTAAAGCATGTATCATTTTATGAGACAATCTTTTCCGATTTAATTTTTCCCAAAGTGCGCTTCGGTCCACAGTATCAAATGCCATCTTAAAATCAATGAATGCACAAAATAATTTCCCCCCTTCATATTCAGATTGTCATCAATTAATGTTCTCAGAAAAAATACGTTGTCCACCGTGGAGTACCCTTCTCTAAAACCTGCCTGATATTTTGAGAGCCTATTGTTCTCCTTAGCCCATTGTCTTATTTGTTTGTAAAGTACTTCACAATATATTTTTCCAAACACTGACTTACTTTTTTTTACTTGTGAGGGCCTCTCCAATTTTCAGCGGTTACCCTGTATTCCCATTCGCCATTCTTGCCGATCACGCCATTCATCCTCCTCCAGACCTCGGTCGTTCATCAATCTATGGATCTCTCCTCTCCAAGTTGTTCTTGGCCTGCCCCGTTTCCTTCTACCAGAAGGTGACCATTCCAAAAGAGTTCTGGGCCACCTATCATCCTCCATTCTCCTGACATGGCCATACCTCTGAAGAGCTCGTCTTTCGACCCTTTCCACCACTGTCTCCTCCATATCCATCATCTGCCTCACTTCTTCATTTCTTCTTCTTTCCAACCTGGACACCCTGGCACTGCGTCTTATTCCATCCATCTCCACTGCCAAGATCTTAGTTTTTTGTCCCTCCAAACACTGACAAGAGACAAATTCCCCTGTATCTTTCTGGCATCTGTGCCCTACCTTTCCCTTTGTATAGCGGTTGGATGACACCTGTCGCCCAGGCTTCCGGATAATCTCTTCCATTAAAAGTTTGTTGAACGCAGTTTTCAAAACGTCTAATAATTTATTGGATGATATCATACTTTTCAAGAATTCCACTAGGTTTTCCATCAATTCCAGGTGCTTTACCATTCTTTAAACATTTAATGGAAGAAACCACTTCATTTTTCGAAATATCCTGATCCAGCAATTGAATATGAATTGGGTCAGGGATCTCAACTATATTTCCTTGATTATATCTTAACCTCTCATTTCCCAGCACCCTATCAAAGTAACTTTTCCATTCCCCGGGCGTTCTTCTTGTTCGATTTATGGACTTTATTTTGAGTTCCCTTATCGCTTTCCATATGTCCGCAATGTTCCCACTTTCAGTCGTGACTCTCATTTCTTCGGATTTCTTATTTTGCCATGCTTGTTTTGTTTCTCCCAATAATTATTTATAATCCTTTCTCTCTTGTGCATAATTTTTTTCTGCTTTCATCTGTGCTTTCTTTTCTAAACTTGAAAATACTACTTTCTGGTTCATTGCCCATTTAACCTTGAATTTTTCCCCTGCTTTTTGAAAAGATTCTGTCAAAGTTTTAATAATTTCCTCCCCGTTAAGTTCATTTAATTGCAGATCCTGTATTAGCGTTTCCAAACTCCTGATAAATTCTTCTCTCCGATCCTCGATCCACCTGAAACGTGTAATTGGCCGCAATATCGTTGCCATCTCATTATTAACTGTCTCACTAATACCTTTCATATTTAAAATAAGTTTGTTTGGGAAGTGGTGTGATTCGATTCTGGAAACTATACAGAAATTACTTAGGACTGGAATCATGTCTTGTGTGCATATTGTATAATCGATTACGCTACCTCCATTTTTATTAATAAATGTCAGTTCTCCATTTTTATCTTCCCCATATTTCCCATTCAGAATTTCAAGTTCAAATGCATCGCAAAAAGCTAACTATTGGTTTCCTTCTGAATTTATAATCTTATCTTTGCTTCTCCTACCCTCACCTCGTGTTTCATTATCATCTAATTTTATAGTGATATTTTCCTCCCCAATCCTACAGTTATTAAAGTCCCCTAAAATTATTATTCCCGCTTCCGGAAACCTATCTTTTATTTCTGCCAACGAGTCAGACAATTCAACGAAAAAAAAAATGAATTGGCATACCTGGAATTTAGTGATTGGCGGTAAATAGACAACAGACACATTTCTGCTCTTCCTGTATGGTAATATATACAAATTGCCTCTTTTGAAGCAATGTTTACCTTTTTAATATATGGGTCTAAGTTAGCTTTATATAAAATGGCAACACCACTTGGATATCTATCTCTGTTCCTTATAGTTTCATTGTCCTTAAAATAACCTTTCATATTACATAGATTTACGCATTCATTAGCCTTTAACCATGTTTCTCCTAGAGCTAATATATCAAAAGTCTCAATAAACTCTACACATCTGTCCACTGAAAGTTTTTGTTTTAACCCTTCGATATTCTATGAACCGACTGTCAACAAACCCTATTGTGTTCCCTTGTCATTAGTCTTACCTGTATTTTTCGAACTTCCCCCTCTCAATAGTTCCTTTTCTGCGGGTAAATTCAGCAGTCTTAGTGATTTTCTTGTTTGATTTTTGTGTCCGCCGGTCGTTCACCTCTTAGAGGTGGGGTATTCTTTTTGCGTTCGGCTGTTTTGTGCTGTATGTTTATTGGATTCCTCGGAGTTAGTATCGTAGTGCTCCCTCTCTCTTTCCCTCGTGTAGAATTTTCTCCCTCCTCTGCTGTAAAGAGACCACCTGCTGTTGAAGATCCCCTGTAGGTTTTGGGGACTCGCTGTTAATGACCTCTTCAAATTCATTTTCAGAGTTGTCCATATTTTGTAGTTCTCTGCTCCAGATTCGCCCATTTATAATCAACTTATTAAATTGCATGATTGCATGGCAGCCCTGCCTCCTCGCCTCGAGCATGTGTCGCTTAAGAAAGTCCCTTTCGCGACGCACCTTCTCACTAAAGTCTTCGGCAATATTGATACCGGTCCCTTTAAGATATTTACTGTCTCTAAGGATCCAACATTTTATTTTGTAGTGTGATAATTTGCATACAATCGGTCTCCTTCCACTATGCCAACGACCTACTCTGTGCGCTCTTTCAATATCACTGTCCACCATATCAATCCCGATTTGCGCCACTACTCTTTTAACTATATGTTCAGTTTCCTCCCAGCTCTCTCTGTCTTCTTCATGCACACCATATATCACAATATTATTACGGCGACTCTGGTTTTCGAGATAGTCTAATTTAGATTCCAGCCATTTCAATCTGTCCTCCATCCGATGCATGTTCGTCTCAATATCACGAATTTTTTCACCCACGTTGCACTTTTCAAACCCCTCTTTCACTTCAGTTGACAATGTTTCAATCAGCTTTCTAACTTCTTCCATATTGCTTTGTCCCCTGCACACTTCAACCACTCTAACAAAAACACGTCCGCTCTTCTCGACGGCCTGCATGGAACTCCCTATATATATATATATATATATATATATATATATCCCATTGCGCTACCGAATACGCCACCAAGTAAGTCTTGCACAAATATTTATTTCTCTTATAATAATATATTCTTATTATTACTACATGTATAGGGAGATATAAAAGCTGAGGTCCGGGTTTAAGTCCCGTCCGAGAATTTATATTTCTTATGGCATTTTGAGCTTGCATTGACATTTGTCAAAAATTTAATAATAATAATAATAATTTTTCAGCTTACGTTGACATTTGTCAAAAATTTAATAATAATAATAATAATAATGATTATATATATATATATATATATAATATCCCGGTGCGCTACCGAGGAAGTCTAGTACAAACATTAATTTCTCTTATAATAATATATTCTATTGTTACACGATGTAGTGGGATATGAATCCAGTGGTCCGGGATCAAGTATCGTCCAACCATTTATCTTTCTTATCATGTTATTTTAAGCATGCTTTTCTAAAAGCTAAAAACTTAATTATAATTAAATATATATCCGACTCGCAAGATTTAAAAAAAAATATTACCTTCGTAACACTATTCTGAAGAAATGTTTTTTTTTAGCAAAAAATAAATATGTAGACGTAATAAGAACTTACGTTGCGGAGCATCACCACTGCGTGTGATTATTGAAAAAGTCAGTTTTGATTTGAAAATCATAAAATACAAACGTTTGACAGGTTTAAATCTAGTTTGAAACAGTAATTTTTTGGAATGAAGAAATCGCATCTCTTCCTTTATCAGGTAAATACTAAATACAATTATAAATATTATATTTTTCATGGATTACAATGTTTGAAAATATATTACGTTTTGTACTGTTCACATCTGAAATCTAACATAATATAAGAAATTTGACATTTCAAATGTTTCTGTCCTTGTATATTTTTTATATATAATTTTATGTTTTTCCAAATTACAAGCACAATTTTAAAATAAAAATGAATATAATTCCCATTTGAATTATATATATATATATATGTGTGTGTGTGTGTGTGTGTGTGTATCCCAGTGCACTTCCCTTTACGCCACCAATCAAGTCAAGTAAAATTTTAATGTTCTCTTATAATAATATATTGTCACTATTACTAGATGTGTAGTGCGATATAAATCCAGAGGTCCGGGTTCAAGTCCGTCCGAGATTTTATTTTTCTTTATGTTAATTTAAGCTTGCTTTGCCCAATTTCAAAAATATAATTACAGTTATATATATATATATATATATATTCCATTGCGCTTCCTATTACGCCATCAAGCAGGTCTAGTAAAAATATTCTCTTCTCTTATAGTAATATAGTCTCATTATTACTAGAAGTAGTGGGATATATAAATACAGAGGTCCGCGTTCAAATCCCGAATAAGCATTTTTATTTTTTATCATGCCATTAAATATTGCATTGTTCAATGTCAAACAGTTAGTTATAATAGTATATATACATGTAAATTACGTGTCACGTTGTTTGTCCGCGATGGAATACTAAACTACTGAACCGATTTTAATAAAATTTTGCACACTGTGTGCTGTTTGATCAACTTGAGATTTTCGGTTCTTATAACTAAATTTATAGTCGCAAAATTTTATTATTTCAAATTATTTGTTTATTATTTAACAAAGAGTTATAATTATCTGTGAGTTCCATACGATTCTAACAGATGACGGCGTAAGGTAATTGGTTTATTATTTAACAAAGAGAGATCCAGGTGGCTGTTTTTTTTTGTCGCAACCGCGAATTTCAATTGGATTACAAATATTGATTATTTCATAAATTAGGTATGTTCAGTGTTTATTTTATTTTCAATAATTGATAATAATATTAATTTCGTGTGTAAGTATTACTTTTAAGTAATCTGGCTGATATACAGAAACTTAATTTAAATTTAACTGGACCGAGAAGGGACATTGAACAATATGGCGAATCAGTTCTAGAGACCATGAATGATAAGATATCAAGTGAATTTCCGCAAATTAGTATAGGCCTATCTGACATAAATCTTACATTTAAGAAGAATGTCAATTTAAAAACATATGAAGGTCCTAAGGAACGGAATAACTGAACTGTAAGTAAATCTGTTAGTTATAATAATATTCCTAATATTACATAAACAATCTCCATGCCTCAATTAAATGAAAAATAAGATAACTATAATATATCACAAGATTATATTACTATACAGAGACTTCTTGATGATGATGAGAATCCAAACTGCAAACAAGTTCGTAGAAAAAAACTAAAGTATAATGAAATCAACAAGCCTCCTCAAAATATTCCATCAATAAATGTATATAATCCTTATGATACACTTATGGATGATACTTAGAATACAGACAACATAAATTCATCTCAATCAACAAAACCATACGGAAAAATTGACGTAAAAATAGTTAAAACCGATACGAAGTTCGCCGGGCCATCTAGTATATATATATAAGTGTGCTACCGATTATGCCATTGAGCAGTTGTAGTACAAACGTTCATTTCTCTTATAATAACACATTGTCATTATTACAAGATGTAGTGGGATATAAAAAATGCAGGGATGCGGGTTCAATTCCCGTCGGAGTGTTTATTTTTCTTTAACATGTTCATTTAAGATTGCATTGCTCAATGTCAAAAATTTAATTATACGAGTATATATATAATATATATATATACTATTATACGTTAAATATATATATATATCTATCTATATATATTACCAGTGTGCTAACCGATTAGCCACCGAGGAGGAGTAGTAAAAACATATATTTCTCTTATAATAATATATTCCCATTATTACTAGAAGTCGTGGGATATAATTCCAGAGTTTCGCGTTCAACTCCCGTCAGAGCATTTATTTTTTCCTTTTCATGTCATTTTAAGCTCGCATTGCTCAATGGCAAAATTTAGTTACAATATATATCAGTACGCTACCTAATACGCCACTGACCAAATGCAATACAAACATAGAATTCTCTAATAAAAAAAATATACTAATTATTACTAGATGTAGTAGGATGTAAATCCAGAGATCCGGGTTCAGGTCTCGTCCTAACATTTATTTTTCTTATCATTTCATCTTATGCCTGCATTGCTTAATGCCAAAAATGTAATTAATACATATATATATATATATATATATATATATATTTCCCAGTTCGCTACCGATTACGCCACCAAGAAAGCCTTGTACACATATGTAATTCTCTTATAATAATACATTCTGATTATTATTACTACATGTAGTGGGTTAAAAATGTTGAGGTCCGGGTTCAAATCCCGTCCGACCACTTATTTTTCTTATCATATCATTTTAAGCTAGCATTGCTCAATGTCAAAAATTAATTTATTATATATATATATATATATATATATATATATATATATTTGTATCCAAGTTCGCTACACATTAAGCCACCGAGCAGGTGTAGTACAAACAATTATTTCTCTTATAATAATATATTCTCATTGTTACTAAATGTAGTGGGATATAAATCCAGACGTCCGGGTTCAACTCCCGTCGGAGCATTTATATTTTTATCAAGACATTTTGAGATTGCATTTGTATTTGTCAAAATTTTAATAATAAATAATATAATTATATGTATATATATATATATATCCCAGTGCGCTACCGATTACGCCACCAAGCAAGTCTAGTACAAAGATTCATTTCTATTATAATAATATATTCTCATTATTAATGGATGTAGTGTGATATCAATCCAGCGGCCCGGGATTAGGTCCCGTCAGTGGATTTATTTTTCTTATCATGTTAATTTAAGTTTGCATTGATCAATGTTATATAAAACGTATATGGTCGAATGTACACGATAATAGAAGCAACAATGTCCCAGTGAACATGGGTCCACAAACGAGCCGTTTGCGAGATAATTACGAATGTATGGTTACAAGCCGCCACTGACGTCATTGTTTGTATCATCGTACTAGGTGATTATCTCATTGGGCCACACATTCTTCCACGAAAACTTAATGGGCGGAGGTACCTTAGGTTTCTGCGGCGTCATCTTCCAGGATTGCTTGAGGATGTTTCCTTTCAGCAACGTCGGAGTTTGTGGTACATGCATGATGGAGCTCCGGCACATTTTGCTGCTGCTGTGAGACGGCATCTAACGCGCAGATACGGCCAAAGATGAATAGGTCGAGGCGGATCTGTACCTTGGCCTCCAAGATCACCTGATCTAAATCCTATGGATTTTTATGTCTGGGGTCACCTCAAAAGCGAAGTGTACAGCACACCCGTAACACGATTGAATAACTGGAGCAGAGAGTTGTACATGATTGTCAAGAATTCAGATATGATCCAGGGGTTTTCGAAAGAATTCGACATTCACTGCAGAGACGAGCTCAGTATTGCATCCAAATGCAAGGAAGACATTTTAACAGGTAACCCATAAGTGAAGTGAACTGTGAAATGTGAACTAAATGAGATGAAAAATTAATAGTAAAGTCTAAATTCAAATAAATTCCTACTAACTAGGACGATGTTTAAAATGAAGTCAGTGGCGGCTTGTAACCATACATTCGTAATTATCTCGTAAACGGCTCGTTTGCGGACCCATGTTCACTGTGATATTGTTGCTTCTATTATCGTGTACTTTCAACCATATAAGTTTGCGCCATCCTTTATGATACACCCTGTATATATACAATTACATTTTTAACATTGAGCAATGCAAGCTTAAAATGACATGATAAAAAAAATAAATGCTCGGACGGGACTTGAACCCGGATCTCTATATATATATCCCATTTCATCTAGTAATAATGAAAATATATTCTTATATGACAAATGAATGTTTGTACTAGACGTTCTCGGTGTCGTACTCGGTAGAGCACTGGGATATATATATATATATATATATATATATATATATTACAAGCGTTACTGCTATAAAGTAAATATTCTCTTTAATAATTTGCTTGACTGTTATGTTAGCCGCTAGATGGCAGTTGAAAGAAATTTCCGCTACCTCTTGCGTGAATTGAGAATACTACATGTATAAGAAAATTGTATGTTTGTCTTGGAATTCTTGGGTAGCTCAGTTGGTTAGAGCGCTAAAGGTACAGACTTTAGACTTTAGAGACTCGAGTTCAAATCCCAACTCAAGCATTCTTTTTTCTTTTCATATCATATATATATATATATATATATATATATATATATATATATATACATACACTAGATGGCCCGGCGAACTTCGTATCGCCTTTAACTATTTTTACGTTAATTTTTCCGTATGATTTTGTTGATTGAGATGAATTTATGTTGTCTGCATTCTCAGTATCATCCATAAGTGTATCACAAGGATTATGTACATTTATTGATGGAATATTTTGAGGAGGCTTGCTGATTTCATTATACTTTCGTTTTTTTCTACGAACTTGTTGCCAGTTTGGATTCCCATCATCATCAAGAAGTCTCTGTATAGTAATATCATCTTGTGATATATTATAGTAATCATGTTTTTCGTTTAATTGAGGCATGAATATTGTTTCTGTAATATTAGGCATATTATTATAACTAACAGACTCACTTACAGTTCTGTTATTCCTTTCCTTAGGACCTTCATATGTTTTTAAGTTGACATTCTTCTTAAATGTAAGATTTATGTCACATAGGCCTATACCAATTTGCGGAAATTCACTTGACATCTTATCATTCAGGGTCTCTAGAACTGATTCGCCATATTGTTCAATGTCCCTTCTCGGTCCAGTTAAATTTAAATTAAGTTTCTGTATTTCAGCCAGATTACTTAAAACTAATACTTGCACACGAAATTAATACTATTATCAATATATTGAAAATAAAATATACACTGAACATACTTAAATTATGAAATAATCAATGTATGTAATTCAATTCAAATTCGCAGTTGCAACAAAAAGCACAGCCACCTGGATCTCTCTTTGTTAAATAATAAATTAATTACCTTACACCGCCATCTGTTAGAATCGTATGGAACTCACAGATAATTATAACTCCTTGTTAAATAATAAACAAATAATTTGCAATAAAAAATAATGCGATTATAAATTTAGTCATAAACAACCGTAGGTCTCAAGTTGGATCAAACAGCACACAGTGTGCAAAATTTTATTAAAATCGGTTTAGTAGTTTAGGATTCCATCGCGGACAAACAACGTGACACGAAATTTTTATATATTAAGATATTATAATTAAATTATTGACATTGAGCAATGCAGGCATAAGAAGAAATTATAAGAAAAATTAATATTAGGACGGGAATAAAACACGGACCTCTGGATTTATATCCCACTACTTCTCGTAATAATGAGAATACTTTATTATTGAGTAATTCCATATGTGACTGACATTTACAATAAACGTTTGCAGCAAAATGGTTGCATAAACATTACAATTGATTGAAATTAGGGGTGTTATCTACGTGATATGACAGAGGAATAGTGTGTGGTTAAGACTGTACTTAAATATACAACTTTTGAAGAAAATCAGTGCTATTTATTATCTATCAAATTATGTGTGACTGACTGACATAAGTGTCAACTCATCATGCAGCTTAACATGTTCATCTGTATCATTCTCTGAAGTGTGATTCCTAATTCAGTTTTCTAAAATACCGTTTGGAGGACACATTTCAAGTTACATTCTCAATAAAAAACGAAACAAAAATCACAATTAAGACCAGAGTTATAACCTAATATATGATGTGTGACTGACTGACTACATTCTGTGACTGACTGACATATCTGAATTTTATTTTGACTTTAATATTCTGGAGCTGCAAATATTATACAAATATTAAAAATAATATCAAATTATAATAAATAATCCACCGCTGTGGTCTCGAGGTAGCGTGCTGCCTTGTCACGCAGCGGGCCCGAGTTCGAACCCCGGTCGGGACAGTTTTTCAGGGTGAGGTTTTTATCGGGGTTTTTCCTCACCTGTAAGACAAATGTCAAGAAAACTTTAAGGCCCAAATGGTC
Source organism: Diploptera punctata (assembly GCA_030220185.1). Classification (NCBI taxonomy): domain Eukaryota; kingdom Metazoa; phylum Arthropoda; class Insecta; order Blattodea; family Blaberidae; genus Diploptera; species Diploptera punctata. Next base: position 214,075 of record JASPKZ010008769.1, read on the forward strand.
CCCGAAACCATATGGCCATCATCATCCTTATCAACATCATCATCCTTCACCGGCGTGGAAAGCAACGGGAAGCTACCACATCTACAGTTCCCTAGTAAAGCTGCAAGCACAGCATGGAAATGCTATGATTGCAGTGAAAGACCTTCCCTCGGGCAGAATTACTATGGATGGATAATATATAAAAAGTGATAATATGGAGATGAATAAAGAACTTCACTCATTTTATCATGTATAGGAAATGGACAATTTGGTATGCTGTAAAAATATTAAATAAATAGTGTAAATTATTTAACTTGGTTACCATGTATCATTTTAAATTTCACAAAATAAAGAAAATATTAACTTCTTAAGAACTATAGTTAAATATGCCTAATATGAGTATAATTTTATTACATCAATATTAACTGATTAAAGTTTATCTGATGCTGTTAATGGATTGAACTATTAAAATAAATAAAAATGCCGATATGGAATTTGCATTGTTCGTTCCAGAACACTAAAATTACTTTCACGCGTCTCAACTATAAAGGCAAAAAAAAAAAAAAAAAAACGAAAAAGTACAGTATACAAATTATTGAAATTTTTATTTAGATATGGAGAATTCTGTTATAATTCTTTCAAAGCAACTGATTACAAATTATATTGCTGACATGATTTCTATTTTTAAACTAAACAATCGAAAGAAATCTCTTACAATGCGCGAAATCTTACTTTGTGATTGACTGTTCCAGCAGGTGCATATAGTACAGCGTTGTCATACGTATTTTCACTCTGTTTGTTTCCAATAACGCTACACCCAATAATAATTTTCTTTTACACTACCGGTTATACATACTTAATCACATATACTCCACGCCAATTGTATTTTTTATACAAGAAACTTCATATGATTTAAAACTGTTTTTGCAATCAACAAGCATGACTCTGTTTCACAAAGTGAATGCTAGATCAATGTCGCAACACCGCACTGTGGATCCTCGATAATACGACACACATATCATGTCAAAGGTCAAACTAATGCTAGAACCTTCAAGTTCAAGGACTCTCAACACCCACATTTTCTAACATATAAGAACAGCGCACCTGTTTTAATTTCACTCACTTAATAACATACATATTGAAGAATCGCATAATGAGGAATTATTTAAATGGCATTAAAAAAAACATAACTTTCTTTCACAGACGAAACTTGTGAATTTTTCGCACTGACTCTTCATTTGAAATTTGTGCATATTCTATAACATACGGCTTCAACACTTTCACATGGTGAACTCCATGAGTTGCCGGTAAAGCTGCAAGATGTTGAAATCACTTTTCTAAAAATCTCTTCCCTTCTTCTATCTCATTTTGTGTCACCTCCTGAACTATTATTTGTTTTTACTACTTACGATTTTACAGAATTCTGCAGCACTTTGAATCTTCTTTCCTGACTTTGAAGATATCCAAGCCATCCTTTTTACCTGGCCTCCAACCGCATCTACAGCTCCCTTACCATGATACGATTCAAAGAAGTTCCATTCTATGTTAAATCCAAATATGCAAGTAAGAAGTGTCAAATTGCTCAATGTATACTTCTGATTAAAGTGACTTGCTGCTCCCTCTGAGAATATTTTATTGCCTCTAGGTTTGGAAGAAGTTCTAATAATTCGCTAAACACTCTTCGTAAGCAAACATCTACAGCATACTTGTCATGTGTCATATAATCTGAAACGAGAGCAAAGGATTTCTTTTGAACTCTCACCTTCTTGTCTAAACCAGGCAACTGTAGTGAATATTGAAGTTTGTTTATTGTTCCAATGAAGTGCCTGTATCTCGTTTTGCTCTCTACAGGTATAATTTTCAGAGAAATCAATCTGTATAACTGCTTCATTTACTCCAACGGTTTTCCGAGCATATTTAAATCCTTCTGCTTGTTGCCTTTTAACCTAAACATGGTTTAGGAAATCTGGTAGACATTCGCTCAGATGTTCCATGCAATCAATTACTGACCCTTCTTTCGTATCAATTTGAGCTATTCCGTTACACATGTCCACTGACTCCACTCGCATCGTGAATTACCACATTCATCTGTAATTTGTATCTTAGTCAAAAAAGGGCATTTTGTGCATCCTGATTGCATGCATTCAGCTGCGTTCTGATAACGAACCACCTGAGATATGAATTTCCGAAAATCAGTCGCTATAGGTACATATTTCTTACTCAATGATTTTAGCAGAAACTTCACATTTTCGTGTATAATGCACGTGCAATCATTATGTGGAATATCGTACTTGCGATATACGTGTGCGGGGCGTAGTTCGGCGAACTTGGAGAAACTAATGTGGATATCTTCATTGTTTAACAGTGCATGTGCTTCTTTCAGTGCTACAATTAAATTCTTAATCCGGACCTCTTGTATTTCACCATTCATAACGATGTTCTTAAAATCATTTCTTCCCGGAGCCTGATATGAGATAGAATCATCCTCATAAAAATTACGTACCGCTGCCCTAACATGGTCTGATAGCTGCTTTTTGGATACACATTTTGCTCGTTTACTTATCTTTAATCCTTCCTTTTCTGCCAACTTACACATAAGTTCTTTCCTTTTCTTGGTGAGTTCGGTAATGCTTCCTCAACACGTTTTCTGCACTTTCCATAATGCTGCCGACTTGTGAATGCCGTACCAGGTATCTCAGCTTCAGAAGTATGTTCTCCGATTATTTTTAACTTTTCCCTTTCTCGTTGAGCTGCTTTGTGTATTCTATTTATTATCTTAAGTCTTTCTCTCCCTGCTTCAGTATTTCTTATTCTAGACCTTTGTTTCCTTTTCGTTTCCTTTACTTGTTCTTGCCAATTTTTATATCGCCCTTGTTCCTTCAAACGGAGTTTGTATTCACACTGCCTTTGTGCAGGGGATTAGGAGTTCACGTGTAACCTCAGCAAGCAACTGAGTGCACCGTGCGCAGTAGCAATAAATACATAAAGAAATCAGTCACGGGATTCTGCGGGAAACGTAATTACTTTACAAGACAATGTCGTTAATCCTTTTTTGTTAGTTATGTACCGATAACGTAGAATCCCAGAGGAAATTTGAATCCATCAATTATCGTATTGTGTACAATAACTTTGTATGTTTAATGTGACTGACTGTAGCTTACCCTTAATAATTCTAGGGTGCTTTTTAATTATCTAGAATATTATAATACAATTATTAGTATTACATTTATGATCAGGAAGGACCGAAATATGGTATAACAAGAGTCAGTGAAACAAAACAAATTTATGCAGTGAAATCGTAAAATAAAATTTCCTTTAATTTTGCATGTGTTTTCAGGTTTCGGAATATATCATGTTCTACTATTAAATTAGATCAAAATAATCCGTATTTCAAACATTAAATTCTGTAATCGAAAAATTACATTTGCAAAAATAAAAAAAATTTCATCGAAAAAATTACTTCTGCGCCAATTTCAAAATTTTCACATCGGTATGACATTTTCATGTAATTACTCTACATTTAAATCCTTCCGCTGACTGCCTTTTAGCTCATATTGTCACAGAAGAAGGGCCAGTAATAATTTTATGAAACAGCTGAGCCGAACAGTCTACCAGATCTCCTAAACCATGTTTATGTTAATAAACGGAGGAGTCCAGCAAACAAATGACTGCGTTATGCATATTAGCAATATAAGTGAGGGGACAAAAAGTCAGTCAGTCACGGCATTCCAGCGGGAAAAATAATGACTTTACAATAAACTGTCATGTATACTTTTTTGTTAGTTGTGTGCCGATAACGTAAAATCCAAGAGGAAATTTTAATCCATACATTATTATGTTGTGTACAGTAATTTTTATCCGTTTTCTGTGACTGACTGACCATAACTTACAGTTAACAACTATAGGTCAGATTTATGGTATATACAATATTAGAATGCAATTATTATTGTTTAATTTACGACCAAGGAGGACCAAAGTATGGTGTAACAAAATATTTTGTGAAATATCAAGGATTATATATATTTATTGATGGAATATTTTGAGGAGGCTTGTTGATTTCATTATATTTTCGTTTTTTTTTTTTCTACGAACTTGTTTGCAGTTTGGATTCTCATCATCATCAAGAAGTCTCTGTATAGTAATATCATCTTGTGATATATTATAGTCATCTTATTTTTCATTTAATTCAGGCATGCAGATTGTTTCTGTAATATTAGGCATATTATTATAACTAACAGACTTACTTACAGTTCTGTTATTTCGTTCCTTACGACCTTCATATGTTTATAAATTGGCATTCTTCTTAAATGTAAGATTTATGTCACATAGGCCTATACCAATTTGCGGAAATTCACTTGATATCTTATCATTCATGGTCTCTAGAACTGATTCGCCATATTGTTCAATGTCCCTTCTCGGTCCAGTTAAATTTAAATTAAGTTTCTGTATATCAGCCAGATTACTTAAAAGTAACACTTACACACGAAATTAATATTATTATCAATATATGGAAAATGAAATATACACTGAACGTACTTAAATTATGAAATAATCAATATTTGCAGTACAATTGAAATTCGCGGTTGCGACAAAAAGCACAGCCACCTTGATCTCTCTTTGTAAAATAATAAACCAATTACCTTACACCGTCATCTGTTAGAATCGAATGGAACTCACAGATAATTATAACTCTTTGTTAAATAATAAACAAATAATTTGCAATAAAAAATAATGCGACCATAAATTTAGTTATAAACAACCGTAGGTCTCAAGTTGATCAAACAGCACACAGTGTGCAAAATTTTATTAAAATCGGTTCAGTAGTTTAGGATTCCATCGCGGACAAACAACGTGACAAGTATTTTTTATATATTAAGATATATATACTATTATAACTAAATGTTTGACATTGAACAATGCTAAATTTAATGACATGATAAAAAATATAAATGCTTCTTCGGGATTTGAACGCGGACTTCTGGATTTATATCCCATTACTTCTAGTAATAATGTGACTATATTACTATAAGAGAAGAGAATATTTGTACTAGACCTTCTTGATGGCGTAATAGGTAGCGCAATGGAATATATATATATATATACATATATATGTATGTATGTATATTACTGTAAATATATTTTTGACATTGGGCAAAGCAAGCTTAAAATGACATAAGAAAAATAAAATCTCGCACGGACTTGAACACGGACCTCTGGATTTATATCCCACTACATCTAGTAATAATGAGAATATATTATTATAAGAGAAATTAAAATTTGTACTTGACTTGATTGGTGGCGTAAAGGGAAGTGCACTGGGATACACACACACACACATATATACATATATAATTAAAGGGGGAATTATATTCATTTTTATTTTAAAATTGCGCTTGTAATTTAGAATAACATAAAATCATATCTAAAAAAATTACAAAGACAAAAACATTTGAAATATTATATTTAAAATTCTTATATTATGTTAGATTTCAAACGAGAACAGTACAAATAGTAATATATTTTCAAACATTTTAATCCAAGAAAAATATGATATTTATAATTGTATTTAGTATTTACCTGATAAAGGAAGAGCTGCGATTTCTTCATTCAAAAAAATTACTGTTACAAACTAGATTTAAAACTTTCAAACTTTTGTATTTTATAAAATTCAAATCAAAACTGACTTTTTCAATATTCACACACGGTGGCGTTGCTCCGCAAGTAAGTTCTTATTACGTCTACATATTTGTTATTTTTGCTAAAAAAACCATTTCACAGAATTGTGTTACGAAGTTAACCTTTTTTTTTAAATCTTGCGAGGCGGATATATTATATATATATATATATATATATATATATATAAAGTTAAAATTAAATGTTTAGTTTTTAGCAATGCATGCATAAAATGACATGATAAGAAAAATAAATGCTCGGACGGGACTTGAACCCGGACATTTGGATTCGTATCCCTCTACATCGTGTAACAATTAGAATATATTATTATAAGAGAAATAAACGTTTGTACTAGACTTCCTCGTTAGCGCACTGGGATATATATATATATATATATATATATATTATAAATATATTTTTGACATTTGGCAATGAAGGCATATATATATAATCATTATTATTATTATTATTATTATTATTATTATTATTATTATTATTAAATTTATGACAAATGCCAATGGAAGCTCAAAATGTCATAAGAAATATAAATGCTCGGACGGGACTTAAACCCGGACATCAGCTTTATATCCCTATACATGTAGTAATAATAAGAATATATTATTATAAGAGAAATAAATATTTGTACAAGATTTTCTTCGTGGCGTAATCGGTAGCGCACTGGGATATATATATATATATATATATATATATGGTATGATAAGAAAAATAAATGCCAGGACGGGATTCGAACCCGGATCTCTGAGTCTGTACCTCAGTGTGATATCCATTACACTACCAGGCGAATCCAATTCAAACACTTATTTTTCTTATATATGTATTATATTCTCCATTATTACTAGATGTCGCGAGAACTCGGTCTTCACTGCCATCTAGTAGCTGACTGTAACAAGTAAGCAAATTAAAGAGAATTTTTTTTTACTTTATAGCAGTGACGCTTTATCGATGTTATAATTAAATGTTTAACATTGAGCAATGCAAGCTTAATATGGTTTGAAAAGAAAAATAAATGGTAGTGTAATGGATATTACACTGAGGTACAGACTCAGAGATCCGGGTTCGAATCCCGTCCAGGCATTTATTTTTCTTATGATACCATATATATAATTAAATTTTTAACATTGAGCAATGCAAGCTTAAAATAACATGATATGCAAAATAAGTGCTCGGACGGGATTTGAACACGGACTTTAGCTTTTATATCCCACATTACATGTAGTAACCCTCCATGGTACCTTTACCTTGTCGTGGTGGAGTGGCTTGCGTGCTTAAATGATCCCGAGAGCTATGCCGGCGGTAGCATTGCTGCCGATAGGGTTACCCATGCCGGACTGGTCGAAGGTGATAAGCCAGACGAAAAAAGTACCTTGGGCGAAAGAGTGACGATCTTTCACCGTAAAAATACAACCGTCAAGAAATGCGGACATGGGTTCCGTTTCCGGAGGTCAAATATTCCCCAATTCGGTTCTCCGGGCGGGGATTACTTCAGGGAACCCATGCCAAAGGCACAAACACAGGGACATGTTCCTAGGAATATGGAATGTTAGGACTTTATACAATAGCGGGGCACTAGAGATATTAACGCGGGAATTAGATAAATTGCCCTTGGATATAGTCGCTTTACAGGAAATTAGGTGGCCAGGAGTAGGTAGTCAGGAATCAGGAAGCTTTGCATTATACTATGAGGGTACAGGAAGACCTGCATTTGGAACGGGTTTTTTAGTCAGAAGGAGGATCCTATCCGCTACCCGAGATATTAAGTTTGTTAGTGATAGGGTATCATACATAATTCTAAAGGGTTAACGATATGATTTTATATTTGTAAATGTACATGCCGCCACAGAAGATAAAGATGACAAGATCAAGGATGAGTTCTATGAAGAATTAGAATGCTTATTTGATAGCCTTTCACGATATCATGTGAAAATTGTGTTAGGAGATTTTAATGCAAAAGTGGGGCGGGAAGATATATTCAAACCAACGACAGGCAAATTCAGTCTTCATGAAGAGAGTAACGACAACGGGGTTAGATAGTATTAGTAGTAACATTTGCCACATCAAAGAATCTCATTTGTTAAGAGCACAAAAATTTTTCAGCATAAGGATATTCATAAAAAAAATACACCTGGGACGTCCCCAGATGGAGAAGAAAATTCGGAACCAGATTAGATCATGTATTATTAGTGGAATAAACGCTGGCACAGTAGATCATTGATTGTTAGTTTAGTATCAGTTAGAGGGACCAGACTGCAATTCGATTCATACACCCTCTTGTAAAGGGTAAAGGTTAAAGGGTTCCCAGCTACAGGCCTCAGCCCCGCACGGGCCCTTGGGGTAGTAGGAGGTTAAGGCTCCCACTTTTTCTTGACAATCGGCACTTAATGTCAGCCGGGTTGTCAGCCCTGCGTGACGGCCGCCTTTACCCCAGAACAAGCGTCTGGTACTCATTTCAGTTCGAGGCTGAGTCGACCCCAGGGCCATAGTGCCGCCAGAAGGTTTGGGTCAGTTTAAAAATCCTGACCCCACCGGGACTCGAACCCTCGACCTTCCAGCTTGTAGCGCAGTGCCTTAACCACTACGCTACGGCGTGCCCCCATCATCATCTGGTCAGAGTGAAAATCAGACAACGGCTCTCGCTAGTGAGAGGAACAAACGCTAAAGATGATTCTGTAAAGTTTGAATTAAAAAACTTGAAAAATGATGAATTGCGGCAAGAATACCAAATAAAAATTGCTAATAGATTTGAAGTACTGGAATCTTGAGATGACAATGTGGGAAACGAAGAAGAAACTGATATAATTAAAGAATGGGAGGCTATAAGATATACTATTAAATTGTCAGCATCAGAAAGCATTGATTGTTTAAAAAAGAGGCAGAACAAGAAATGGTTTGATGAGGAATGTGCCGACATTATAAAGTAAAGAATGCTAGCAAAAATGAAATGGTTACACGAGCCAAATGAGGTAAATTTAGAGCAATTGGGTAGTGTTACACGTGAAACCACCAAGTTACTGAAGAGTAAAAAGAGGGAATATTTGTGAGAGAAGATTAATGATCTTGAAATGAATGCAAAAAATAGGAACATTAGAGAATTATATCAGTGAATTAGTATAGAGAAGAAAGGGTTTCAGGCTAGAACAAACATAATTCGGAATGAAAATGGGGATATGATTGCAGATTCTAGGAGTATATTAAATAGATGGAAAGGTTACTTTAATCAGCTATTAAATGTACATACAGAACAGGTTACAGACAGCAGAAATGCTAGTCGCAGAGCCAAGTGCATTAGAGGTTGAAATGGCAATTGGAAAATTGAAGAGGTATAAAGCATCAGGTTCAGATGAGATCCCAGCAGAACTGATAAAATCAGGGGGAGAAAAATTGATGGACAAGATATGCTGGTTGCTTAGTATGATTTGGGAAAAAGAAGCTCTTCCAGATGAATGGAAGGAATCAATTATCATACCAATTTATAAGAAAGGAGATAAAACTGATTGCAACAACTACAGGGACATCTCATTACTTTCAACTTCGTACAAAATTCTAACAAATATATTAGTATGCAGACTTACTCCCTATATTGATGACATTCTAGGAGATCATCAATGTGCATTTAGAAGAAACAGGTCTACAACAGATCAGATTTTCAGTATAAGACAGATTTTAGAAAATAAATGGGAATATAATGGTACTGTTCATCAACTATATGTAGACTTCAAAAAAGCATATGATTCAATTAGAAGGGAGAAATTGTATAGTATCCTGCTGGAGTTCGGAATTCCTAAAAAGTTAGTTAGACTTTACGAATGTGTCTAAATGGCTCAAAGAGTAGGGTGCGTGTAGGCAAACAGTTTTCAGACACTTTTGAAATCCAGAATGGGTTTGAAGCAAGGAGATGCACTATCTCCTCCAATATTTAATTTTGTACTAGAGCATGCCATTAAATCTTTAGAGAATGAGGAAGGCTTACAACTGAATGGCGTTAATAAGCTGTTAGTTTATGCTGATGATGTAGTATTATTGGCCGATAGCGAGCAGATACTAAAGGCCAACACGCAACACTATTTAGTAACATCTAGGCCCTTCCGCCACCCCTTGGGATACCTCGGTCGTCATGACCATACTCCCAAGTCCTAGGTGCTTGTCCTTCCTATCCTATGTTCACGTCCACGTTCAAGTTCACGGTCCTAAAACCAACACCCCTAGGGAGAGGGTGTTGGAGTTGTAACTTCTGGGAATTGCTGAGCTTAATAGTCGCCAGGTCGCTCATTCCTGACGACCCCACAGTTGGTCCACGGGCTCCATGAGCCTAGCCGGGAGGACTGCTGTCGCAGATCCACCGACCATTCCCCTATTCTGTCTCCAGGGACGTGTCCTGCAGCCGTTGTGAGACCGGCTAGGGCTACAAGCCCAACAGTGTGAGACGTTTAGTACATCCAGGTGCTCATCTCCTGGCGACCCCACAGTTTGTCCACGAGCCCGTAGGTTGAGCCAGGAACCAGTACAGTTGCTCCCCTCTGCACTGGTCCGAGCCGAGCCCTGGTGTGTCCCCAGGGACGCTTTCTGATGCTGTTGTGGGCCAGCACGGAGCTCGCAAGCTCCAACAGATGAGCAAATAGTACGACAAGGCGCTCAACTCTTGCCTACCCCACTAATGGTTCACGAGTCCCTTGGTCTTGACCAGGAGGACTGTCTAGCAGATCCACCGACCTTTCCCCCAGTGCATCAGCTGGGGACGTGTTTGGTTGCTGAAGTGGGTCCAGCCTGAGCATTAGTACGTCAGGTCGCTCAACTACTGACGACCTCACAGATTGTCCTTGGGTCACTCGGTCCCAGAGTCGGCGCTAATCCTACCAACAAAGACTGCGCTTCCTCCTTTCTCGAGCTTATCGACCTGGTGGTAATTCCCAGCATTACGCCCGGTATTGTCCCAAACAGCCCGTTCGCAAGACTAGGCCTAGTCGTGCAGCTGCTGTGAGACAGCGCACTGAGCAATGTAGGAATCCAGGGTGATCATCTCCCCCACAGATGGTCTCGGGTTCCATTGACCCAAAAGAAAGGAGCTTCTGATCTCCAGTCTCCCACCGCTCCACCAACAGCGGCCCATGCTCCCGCTTGTGGGCCGGGACGTACAAGTTTGACAGCAGGCCCCTCTAATAAATTTTCCTGCTCACCCCACTCATGGTCCGCGAGTCCATCGGACTTGGAAGGGAGGACTAACTAGCAGATCCACCGACCTTTTCCCCACTACGCCACCGAGGGGACGCGTTTTGCTGCTGAAGTGGGCGAAGCACGAGCTATGTAGTACGCCAGGTCGCTCGAGTCCTGACGACCTCACAAATGGCCCGCGGGTCCGGTCTGGAGTAACACTAAGAAATTAGGACTGGAAGTAAATATCAGTAAAACTAAATATATGGTCACACGTAGAAATTCAGTATATAATGGAAATGGGCAGCTAATGACAAATGAGGGAAATTTTGAGGAATTGACTGAATTCAGATACCTAGGAACAATAATCACAAATAGGAATGAGATGCACAAAGAAATTAAACATAGGCTCAATTCTGGAAATGCATGCTATTATGCATTGCAGAGACTCTTGATGTCCCAACACCTTTCAAAAAACGTTAAGCTGAAAATATATAAAACTATTATTCCAGCACTTATATTATATGGGTGCGAAACATGGACTCTTACTTTAAGGGAGGAAAGGAGATTACGAGTATTTGAGAATAAAGTTCTTAGGAAAATTTTTGGACCAAAGAGAGATGAACAGACAGGTGAATGGAGAAGACTACATAACAATGAATTACATGGTCTTTATAGGAAGCCAGATATAATAAGAACAGTTAAGTCTCGTAGACTGCGATGGGGAGCACATGTTGCGCGTATGGGGAATGAAAGACGTGCATGGAAACTTCTTGTAGGAAAGCCAGAAGGAAAACGGCCAGTTGGTAGACCAAGAATGAGGTGGGAGAACAACATTTTACTATGATTTGAGGGAAGTAGATTATACAGGGAATGACTGGAAAGCATCTCAGGATATGGATGTATCGAGAGCTTATGTCCGCGCGGCCATGAACCTACGGGTTCGATAGTGCCAGTGAGTAAGTAAGTACTACATGTAGTAATAATCAGAATATATTATTATAAAAGAAATAAATATGTGTACAAGACATTCTTGGTGGCGTAATCGGTAGACACTGGGATATATATCTGTATATATATATATATATATATATATAATATAATTAAATTTTTGACATTGAGCAATGCAGGCATAGGATGAAATGATAAGAAAAATAAATGGTGGGACGGGACTTGAACCCGGATCTCTGGATTTACATCCTACAACATCTAGTAATCATGAGTATATATTTTTATTAGAGAATTTTATGTTTGTAGTACATTTGTTCGGTGGCGTAATCGATAGCACACTGGTATATATATATATATATATATATATATATATATATATATATATATATAATTCAATTTTTGAATTATATATATATATATAATTCAATTTTTGAATTTATCAAGACATGGAGTTTATGTTCAGAAAATAATTGGACGAATACGATAACTGGGGTTTGAAAATAAATCAGAAAAAACATTTTATATGGGATGTGGAGCCGAAACCAAAGATTTTATATTAGGAGATGAAACGGGGTGTATTAGAGGATGTGAAGAATTTGATTATCTGGGAGTAAAATTAGATAAAGAGGATAAACAAGAAAGTGTTATTAAGAACAGAATAAATACAGGTAGAGCAATAACAGCAATGATGAATGGAGTCTTATGGAACAGACATATAACCAGGAAAAATAAGTTACAAATATATAATTGAATAGTGAGAAGTACTGTCACATATGGAGCTGAAGTTTGGAAATTCAACAAAAAAAACATAGAACAAAAACTTATGTCGATGGAAATGGATTTCTTGAGGAGAGCAGCAAGATGTTCAAAATTAGACAAAATAAGAAATACTGTCATAAGAGAAAAAATGAATATTGGTTATTCTATAGTAGATTATATACAATATAAGCAATTAAATTGGTATGGGCACGTACGACGAATGCATGCGGATAGATTACTCAGGAAAACATTGGAATGGTGTCCACCTGGAAGAAGGAGGAGAGGAAGACCTCGAAACTCGTGGATGCAGGAAATTAGAACTGGAATGAGAGCAAGGGGACTGGAGGACATGGATTGGATGGAGAGAGACGAGTGGAGAAGAAGTACAAAAATTTAGGCATAGAAAGATGTGTAAATATTAAAACTCTGTATATAAATAATTAATAGTTTTAAAAAACTAAAAGAACACGCTTTATTAGAAAACTGAAAAATGAAAAATAATTTTAATTTCCAGTACGCTTGGGATAAAATAATGTGGTCAACAAAAAAATCATCCCCAACACATATAGAATAAAATTAGAGTTATCAACAAAAAGAAAATAATTTTACCATCAAAAGCGTAGGGTGCTCTATATCAATTAATATATTTGATAATAAACAGATATTGGTAAAAGTAAGCTCTCTAAGAAGAAAATGTAAAAATCATAAAATTCACCCCACGCTTTTGATGGTAAAATAATTTTCTTTTTGTTGATAACTCTAATTTTATTCTATATGTGTTGGAGATGATTTTTTTTTGTTGACCACTTTATTTTATCCCAAGCGTACTGGAAATTAAAATTATTTTTCACTTTTTAGTTTTCTAATAAAGCGTGTTCTTTTAGTTTTTTAAAAGTAT
>JASPKZ010008769.1:230000-287035 GCA_030220185.1 Diploptera punctata
TGACACCAGACCTCTGGATTGATATCCCACTACATTCAGTAATAATGAGAATATATTATTATAAGAGAAATAATTGTTTGTACAAGACTTTGCTTGGTGACGTAATCGGTAGCGCACTGGGACATATATACACATATATTATTATTACATTCTTGACACTGATCAATGCAAGTTTAAAATGACATGATAAGAAAAATAAATGCTCGGACGGGACTTGAACCCGGATCTCCATATTTATGTCCATCTAGTAATACTGAAAATATATTCTGATAAGAGAAATGAATGTTTGTACTAGACGTGTTCGGTGTCGTAATCGGTAGAGCACTGGGATATATATATATATATATATATATATATATATATATATTAATTAAATTATTGACATTGAGCAATGCAGGCATAAGTAGAAATTATAAGAAATATAAATAATCAATTGAGTTGGTGTTTACTTGATGAAAATCCATATTTATTAATTAAATAAAAATAAAACGTAGTTTTTATTTGATTTTCATATTTATTATATAATTCAGTGACAGCTGTTTCAGTACACTCTACCTTCTTCAGACATGTTAACAAATTATAAGAGAAATAATTGTTAATATGTCTGAAGAAGGTACAGTGTACCGAAACAGCTGTCACTGAATTATATAATAAATATGAAAATTAAACAAAACTACGTTTTATTTTTATTTAATTAATATAAATATGAATGTTAGGACGGGAGTAGAACCCGGACCTCTGGATTTACATCCTACTACTTCTTGTAATAATAAGAATACTTTATTATTAGAGAATTTAATATTTGTAGTACACTTGCTCGGTGGCGCGCTGGGATATATCTATATTGTAATTACATTTTGACTTTGAGCAATGCAAGTTTAAAATAACATGATAAGAATAATAAATGCTGGGACGGGACTTGAACCCGGACATCTGGATTTATATACCATTACATTTAGTAATAATAAGAATATATCATTATAAGAGAAATAAATGTTTGTAATAGACATTTCGGTGGCGTAATGGGTAGCGCATGGGATATGTATATAGATATTATAAATGAATCTTAGACATTGATCAATGCAAGCTGAAAATAAGATGATGAGAAAAATAAATGCTCAGACGGGACTTGAACAACGACCTCTGTATTTATATCCCAATACATCTAGTAATAATGAGATTATATTATTATAAGAGAAGAGAATTTTTGTAGTAGACTTGCTTGGTGGCGTAATCGGCAACAATGAAATATATATATTCCATCCATAGCAATTCTGTCCGAAGGCAGGTCCTTCACTGCAATCATTGCATTTGCATGCTATGCTTGCAGCTTTACTAGGGAATTGTAAGTGTGGTAGCTTCCCGTTGCTTTCCTATATTATTGTAATAAAATTTTTGACATTGGGCAAAGCAAGCTTGAAATGACATGATAAGAAAAAATAAGTGCTCGGACGGGATTTTAACCCGGACCTCAGCATTTTTGACCCACTACATGTAGTAATAATCAAAATATATTATTATAAAAGAAGCGAATATTTGTACAAGACTTGCTTGGTGGCGTAATCGGTAGCGAACTGGGATATATATATATACATATATATTAATTAAATTTTTGACATTGAGCAATGCAGTCATAAGATGAAATGATAAGAAAAATAAATGTTAGGACGGGACCTGAACCCGGATCTCTGGATTTACATCCTAGTACATCTGGTAATAATGAGTATATATTTTTATTAGAGAATTCTATGCTTGTATTACATTTGGTCTGTGACGTAACAGTTAGCGCACTGATATATATATATATATATATATATTTCAATCATAAAGATATCCATAAATACACATGGGAACGTCCAACACTAACTGAAAAATCCATTATCGATTACATAATTACAAAACAAAATTCAAAAATGAAAATACAAGATGTCAGAGCTTATAAAGGACCACGTTGTGAGACAGATCATAAATTAGTAATTGGAAAATTTGTATTTCCTTGCATTCTTAATAATGAAAACAACCACGGAGAAAAAGAAGAAAATGTTAGAACAGAAACGGAAACAAAATATAATGTAGAAAGCCTACAAAACGAAAGTGTAAAGCATTTATATCAACAAAGATTGAATAAAAAATTAACACAGAGTGAATTCAGAGATACAGAAGAAATGTATCAGTACCTAAAAAGGTGCATTCATGAAGCCGCCTATGAAACATTGGGTGAGAAAGACGACTATAGAGGAAGGACAGCACTGTTTTGGAACAATGAAATAGAGAAAGAAATACAGAATAAGAAACAGTTATTTTTAAAATGGCTTAGTACAAAGAACCAGAACGACAAAATACAATATCAAAAAGCACAAGCAAAAGTGAGAAGAATGCTTACTAAACACAGAAACGAGATTTGGGATAAGAAATATACAGAAATACAAACATGTTTAGGAAGCAAGAAGAGTTCTGAATCATGGAAATTTATAAAAAGTATACGTTCATCGAATAGAAATAAGAATCTTCTCAACCTAATAGGGATACATGAATGGGAAGAATATTACAAACAACTTTTAGTATGAATCTTATAAAAGTTGATTTTAGTAGAGAGCCGAAAATAATTTTTGGGAGAAAATGACGATCTATCAGAGATGGAAACAGGAAACATAATCGAAATTGATATAAATACTGTAAAAAAGGAAATTATGAGAATGATAAATGGTAGTAATACCGGCCCAGGAAATATTGCTATAGAATTGATTAAAAGTGGCAGTCAGAAGTTATTGGAAATGATCACTGTATACTATTTAATAAAATAATAAATGGCGAAGAAGTGCCAGAAGAGTGGAAAGTCGCTAATATAACATCGATACATAATAAGGGAGACAAGAGAAAATGTGAAAATTATAGAGGCATATCAGTAACGAGTAGGTCTACATTAAGTAGAATATATGGACGAATACTAAGTAAAATGGTTGATATAGAATACCAGGATAAAGAAATGGAAGAACAATCTGGTTTTAGAAGTGGTAGGTCATGCACAGATAATATATTTTGCATAACACAAATGATAGAAAAAAAGAGAGCTACTAACAGAGATTAGCATTTGCTTTTTGTCGATTTAACCAAGGCATATGATAGTATTCCCCAAAAAAATGTTATGGGAAACTTTAGACAATTCTAACATTACCAAAACATTAGTAGAAGCTATAAAAGCGTTATACAAATGATCTATTTCGAAAATAAAAGTTGGAAATCTATGTAACAAAGGGATTTACTATTACAAAAGCTTTAAGGCAAGATTGCAGTTTATCTCCAACTCTATTTAAAATTTATCTCGAAAGAGTGCGAAGAGACTGGAGAAAAAAAATGTCAAAAAATGGGCATGCCCATCCAAAATACACATGTATATTCACTAAAATTTGCAGATGACCAGGTATTAATAGCACAAGACCACGATGACATAGAATATATGGCTAAAAAAACTAAAAGAAGAATATGAAAAATGGGGGACTTTATATAAGCATTGAGAAAACTTAATACGAATACCTGTGTATAGGAGAAGAAATGGAAAATATAAATTTCAACAATGGAGAAGAAATAAAACCTAGTATTGAATGTACTTATTTAGGAACAAAATTAGACCATTCAGGCGATAGATAACACAGTGTTAATTAAAAATAGAATCGCACAAACAAAACAAGCAATAAATGCTTTAAACTCTGTTTGGTGGAGCAAAAATATTACAAAAAACAGAAAAATACAAATATATCAAACCATAATTCAGAGCATTTTAACATATGGTGCTGAAGTCTGGCAAATTCCTACCAGGGAAATGAAAACAATTTAAAGTACAGAAATGGATGTTTTAAGAAGATCAGCAAGAAAATCTAGAATGGATAGAATACGAAATAAAGAAATAAGGGAAATTATGGGTGTACAAGAGGAGCCGGACATCATAGACATTATAGAAAAGAAAAGATTACAGTGGTATGGCCATGTCAAACGAATGCCAGAGCAAAGATTGCCAAAAATTGTTATGGAATGGATCCCAATGGTAAGGAGGAAGAGAGGAAGACCGAAGAAAACTTGGATAGAAGGGGTACAAGCAGCTATGAATATCAGAGGAATGGAGGATGATCAATGGATGGACAGAGAGGAAAGGCGTTTGGTATCCGGAAGACGGCGCGGCGGCAGCTGCCATGATACCGGATGATGATGATGACGATGATATATATATATATATATATATATATATATTGTAACTACATTTTGACATTGAGCAATGCGAGATTAAAATGACATGAAGAGAAAGATAAATGCTCTGACGGGAGTTGAACGCGGAACTCTGGAATTATATCCCACGACTTCTAGTAATAATGAGAATATATTATAAGAGAAAAATATGTTTTTACTACACATCCTCGGTGGTGTAATCGGTAGCACACTGGTATATATATACAATTATAATTACATTTTTGACATTGATCAAAGCAATCTTAAATGATATGATAAAAATAAACGCTCCGAAGGGAATTGAACCCGTACCCCTGGATTTATATCCCACTAATTCTGGTAATAATGGGCGCATTCAGCGGGCAGTAAAGCGCTTTAGCGCTTTAGCAAAAATGGCTGCCATTTGCAGCGAAAATTTAAGGAGTCTGTTGAATGGACCGCTGCATGCAGCTATACCGCCAAATTTAAATTTGTTCATTGGCTCATTACTCATATTACTACGCGATACTATTGAAATTAATCATAATACTAATAGGGTTATACAGAATTTACGATTTATTTTAATGTATGTAATTTATGAAATCGACGAATAGATCGTTTAAAATAAAATATTATTATAACGAGAAAATTTGTATTTTTTTAATTATTAATATATCAGGCGGCTCCGTGACGCAAGCGATTAGACGCTCGCCTCTCACCGCTGGCTTCTCGAGAACTTTATTTATAATGTTTATTATTAGTTTAATCATATTAATTTGTGTTTTAGTAAGAGTAGCTTTTTTTAACTTGGTTAGTCTCGGTCATTATAAGTAGATTTTGTAGTGGAGGAAACGGATCTATGGCATGTTCTTTCAGGGTTTCTCCCATTTTCCCCTACCACAATTTCATTCCACCTTTCCCCATTTTCATAACATCCATTTCGTTCATCAGATGTAGTCAGCCTGCACCCTAGTTAATTACATACCTCTATAAATATAGTGGCTTAATCTAATCACTTGATCTGACCCTGATTTGGACACAACTTGATATTATTTTATTATATTTAAACATCACTCCTGCGAATTCCCTATGTGATGCATATCTTGCTCCTTCATCATCACATAACACATATATTTAATAACCACACTAAAAGTATTGCCAGGTGGGCTGTAGGGTAAATTTTATTCAATTGTTCAGCTTTTATTCATGTGATTTCTTACATAATATTTGACACTTTTAGGTCTATATTTAAATCTATGAGGAATAGGGGTTACACTAGAAAATGCAGGAAGTACAGGCATATGTGCAAAATTAATGTATGTGGTGCAAGACATGACCTAAGTACAGCAACCAAACAATTGTATAAAGGAAGGCATCATTGTATTTTTTCAACCTCAAACATACTTCATCTTTATTTTAAATTTGTCAAGGAATAGGAATGAAAACAAAGAAGAATATTAATTTATAATAATTTAAATAGTTTTCTTAATAATTAATTAACTTTTTTTGCATCATCTGATAATATTAATTACTTATAAGAGTAACTACCATAATATTTATGGCTAAAATAAAACCAAAACATTATATGCAATTTCCAACCATGTATGTGAAATTCTGTCATAACAGCAGTTAATTATAGATAACCTCTCACTCACCATACTTAAAGACATTATTTAATATAATTCTAACATTAGCAATGCCACTTTCTTAGTAAAGTTAAGTGCTACACTAAATAGTATATCACTGAATCATTTATAATAATATGAAAAACATTTACCACCAAGATTAATGGTAGTATACAGTGAATAGCAATATCCCATAAGAGAGACTACATGCATTTGAATTAAAAGACATAAGACCACATTTCATTTGCGATAAATTGGGAATTAAAGTGAAAGTTATTCATACCTGGTTCAAGAAATGGCTCTCAGTATCTCAATGATAGGACATAGTATATAAAGTTGGAGATTAAATAATAATGGATCAGCTGTGATTAAAATCCTATGCAGAGTGCAAAATTTTTTGTTAATACATTAACCAACTCTAGCTGTAATTTAATTTTATTTATGCACATCACACTGAGTATTTGTATCTTCACTGTTCAAATTTAGATAAGAAATCTAGAATATTGTAATATTTGAATTCAAGTTATGGCCGATACTTCACAAAACTCTTTATTCAGAAAAGATTACAAACATAAGATACACAGTTCATCTCTTTGTCCATTACACAATTTTCTTATTGTGTTGCACATTTAAAGAATAGTACAAATGTTCGTTTTATCTGTAGAGAAAATTGGTTCGACAACCACTGTAGCACTTCCAGAAATGACCCCATGAACACAATCATACTATTCTAATGTATTTCATATATCTTGAAAACAAAAATTATAATTAACTTGGCACCAGGTATTAGCGAATGAATCATCTGCGGATACAATTTTCATAATAAAAACATTCACTCGTCAATAACACAATGATTTGCATGAAAAGAGGTTATAATCGTAAATTCTTGATCTTGATAACAATCTTAAGATTATCAGTCTTTAGTTTTACTTAATATATCACTTATGTTCGTCTAAAACGGTTAGCCACCTCGAATAACTCGTATATTAATGTCCAGACATAAATAACACAAAATTTGTACATCAAACATAAATTGTTTATGGAGAAAGACGCCATGTTTAAACTGAATGAACCAGCCAATCACAATGTATGCAGCGGTTTCTTCTATCTGCAGCCTACTTTTACTTCGCTGCAGTAGCTGCAAGTCCGCTAGAGCGCTTTATTGCCCGCTGAATGGTATGCTGCAGATAAAGCGCTAAAGCGCTTTTGCAGCGCTTTGGCTACTGAATGCCCCCAATGACAATATATTATTATAAGAGAAATTAATGTTTGTACTACCTGCTCAGTGGCGTAATCGGTAGCACACTGGGATATATATATATATATATACACACACACACAATTATAATTACATTTTTGACATTGAACAATGCAAATTTAAATGACATGATAAAAAATAGAAATGCTTCTTCGGGACTTGAACACAGACCTCTGTATTTATATCCCATTACATCCAGTAATAATGAGATATATTATTATAATAGAAAGAATGTTTTTACTAGACTTGTTCGGTGGCGTAGTTGATAGAGCACTGGGATAAATCCACAGGTTCGGGTTCAAGTCCCGCTGGAGCATTTATTAATTTTTCTTATCACACACACACACACACACATGTATATATATATATATATATAGCATTCAAGAAGGAATTATATTCATTTTTATTTTAAAATTGCGCTTGTAATTTAGAATAACATAAAATCATATCTCAAAAATATGCAAAGACAGAAACATTTGAAATTTTGTATTTTAATTTCTTATATTATGTTAAATTTCAAATGTGAACGGTACAAAACGTAATATATTTTCAAACATTTTAAACCTATGTAAATATGATATTTATAATTGTATTTAGTATTTACCTGATAAAGGATGAGCTGCGATTTCTTCATTCCAAAAAATTTCTGTTACAAACTAGATTTAAACCTGTCAAAAGCTTGTATTTTATTACATTCAAATCAAAACTGACTTTTCAATATTCACACACGGTGGCGTTGCTCCGCAACGTAAGTTCTTATTACGTATACATATTTGATTTTTTTTGCTAAAAAAATAACCATTTCACAGAATAGTGTTATGAAGCTAATATTTGTTTTTGTAAATCTTGCGAGGCTGATATATATATTATAATTATTTTTTTTTTGCTTTTAGCAATGCTTGCATAAAATGACATGATAAGAAAAATAAATGCTCGTACGGGACTTGATCCCGTACCACTGGATTCATATCCCACAACATCGTGTAACAATTAGAATATATTATTATAAGAGAAATGAATGTTTGTACCAGACTTGCTCGGTGGCGTAATCGGTAGAGCACTTGAATATATATATATATATATATATATATATATATATATATATAATTATTAGTATCTTTACATTTTTGACAAATGCCAATGCAAGCTAAAAATGTCATATGAAATATAAATGCTCGGATGGGACTTGAACCCGGACCTCTGGATTTATATCCCACAACATATAGCAATATTGACAATATATTATTATAAGAGAAATAAATGTTTGTACTAGACTTGCTCGGTGGCTTAATCAGTAGCGCACTGGGATATATATATATATATATATATATATATATATAGTAGATTTTTATTTGTGGGGTAGCCTAAAAGACAAAGTGTACAAAAGAAATCCGCACACATTGGAAGAACTGAAGAACAACATAAGAAATGAAATCAGAAACTTGACAGTGCCCGAACTATAGCGTGTCAATCTAAATGTGTTTACTCGGTATAATGCCTGTTTTTCTGCGGAAGGACATTTCCAGCATTTTCTATAAGGTAAGAAACAGTTCAAGGACGGGTGCCAGGCAGGGTGATTTGCGGGAGGAAGAGACAGCACTGCGTGCCGGGTGAAACTCCGTAAGGCCGGTCCGGTTTTATGTTGGAAGCCGGTTATATATATATATATATATATATATATATATATATATAGTAACTAAATTTTGACATTAAGCAGTGCAAGCTCAAAATGCCATGAAAAGAAACATAAATGCTATGACGGGACTTGAACGCGGAACTCTGGAATTATATCCCACGACTTCTTGTAATAATGAGTATATATTATTATAAGAGAAATGAATTATTGTACTTGACTTGATTGGTGGCGTAAAGGGAAGGGCACTGGA
Organism: Diploptera punctata; assembly: GCA_030220185.1. Taxonomy (NCBI): domain Eukaryota; kingdom Metazoa; phylum Arthropoda; class Insecta; order Blattodea; family Blaberidae; genus Diploptera; species Diploptera punctata. Next base: position 238,970 of record JASPKZ010008769.1, read on the forward strand.
ATATATATATAATTATAGTTAAATTTTTCACATTGAGCAATTCAATCTTGAATTGACATGATATGAGAAGTAATTGCTCGTACGGGACTTGAACCCAGACCTCTGTATTTATATCCCACTACATCCAGAAATAATGAGATATATTATTATTATAGAAACGAACGTTTTTACTAGACTTACTTCATATACTATTATAATTAAATTTTTGACATTGAGCAATGTAATCTTAAATGACATGGTAAGAAAAATAAACGCCCCGACGGGGATTGAACCCGGACCCCTGGATTTATATCCCACTACATCTGGTAATAATGACAATACATTGTTATAAGGGAAATGGATGTTTGTACTACACTTGCTCAGTGGCGTAATCGGTGGCACACTGGGATATATATATATATATATTATATATATATATATATATATATATATATATATATACTAACTGCTGCCTTGCAGTTCTTCATTGGCTTGACAATGGCTAGAGGAAGAAAACCTTGAACAAAAATTATCTGGTCCTCCAGGTGGGGGGGTTGATGCATCATGCCGGCTCCCCCTTCGTCACAAAAGACATAACAATGCCAAAAAGCCCTCTAAAGATGTAAAGGATGGAGGACAACAACAATAAACCAAGGACGACAAAGGCCAAAAAGAAAAAGGACATGTCTTGTTGCGAACATGGAATATTTGAGGTGTTCAAAATAAAATGGTTGACATCATAGAGGAAGATGAAAAATGCTTAACCAAGACATAATTGTGCTAACAGAAACGAAAAAGAAAGGAAAAGGTTCAGAGAAGTAAAGGTCCATATAGCCGCGGTAGTAGAGAACGTTAGAAGAAACGTAAACGAGAGCAGACAGAGGGAATCTCAAAATGATAATTAACAAGAAATTCAAGAGAAATTAAAACTAGGTGGGAGGCCATAACTGAAAACAGATTAAAATGAATATTAAATCTTTTGGGGAAAAGGGGAAAAAAAGTTTTACAATTCTAGGAGTTGTTGGGCATCAGCCAAGATTGTTATCGCCTCCGACGAAAGATGAGTTCTATGGAAAATTAAAATACATACTAAGCGAAATTGGGAACTCAAGAGAAATTATTTTGATGGGAGAGTTGTAGGTTAGAACTGGTACACGGACTGGAAGTGAAGTGGGCGGTATTTTTGGGAGAAGAAATAATTATTATGCTTAACGGGCAAAAGCCTTATGGAAAATAAGTGAGCAGTTAACTCGTTAAAAATTACAAACGGATTTTATCAACACAAAGACATTTCACAAATACACAAGATATCAAGATACTTTACAGCAGAGATCAATACTAGATTATATAATTGTTGGACAAAATACGGATTTGAGAATAAAAGATGTTAGAGCGTATAGAGGCCCAACCTGTGGCAGTGATCATTATTTGGTAAATGCAAAAAATTGGGGCCTGTGTTATATACTCTATATACAGCTGATTTTCCACAAATAAATGGAGTACTTGTAGCTACATTTGCTGATGATACTGCCATGCTCTGTTCACATGAAGATGCTAGGCAAGCATCTGAACACCTCCAGCAACAACTTAATAAGACAGAAGAATAGTTAACTACATGGCGTATACGAACTAGTGAAAATAAATCTATTCATATTACATTTGGAACAAGAACTGGTAACTGTCCTACTGTAACATTAAATAATAAAACTCTTCCAACAGGAGATTCCGTCAAGTATTTGGGAATACATCTTGATCGTCGTTTAATATGGAAGAAACACATTCAACAAAAACGTACAGAATTAAAACTAAAAACATCAAAATTTAATTGGCTCATAGGTCACAAATCAAAACTGAGTCTAGAAAATAAACTTCTAATATATAAAACTATACTCAAGCCTATTTGGACTTACGGTATTCAATTATGTGTAACTGCAAGCAATTCCAATATTGAAATTTTACAGAGATTTCAGTCTAAGGCCCTTCGTTTTATTGTTGCTGCTCCATGGTATGTAAACAACGCCACCATCCATCATGATTTAAAAATAGCTACTGTAAAAGAAGAAATAGAAAAGTACAGCACTCGATATCTGCGGCGACTAGAAGTTCATCCTAATCATCTTGCAATCAATCTTCTAGACAACAGTCAAGAAATAAGAAGATTAAAAAGAAATAGAATATTAGAACTTGCTTCATTTTCGCATAAAATGTTGTATAATGGAGTGAGCGCTGTCAATGGACAGTATTCTCCTAACAAGTTATGTCTTTTAACAAATTTACTTATTGTCTTTTCAAGATAGATTGTAAACTAGCAATAAAGTTATTTAAAAATATATATATTTCAATAGGAATAACGATACGAAAGAGAAATTGGAGACATCAGAAATTACGCACACACCTCTATATAATACTCAGTTGTTACAGGACGGCAGTATTTTATACCTTTACCGCAAGAGGCTGGACGAAAAGTTAATTGAAAATACATTTGATACTCCTGAAAAACAATATCAGTATATTGTCGAAAATATACATATGGCTGCTAGGGAGGCTTTGGGAGAAAAGGAAATGGAGAATAAGAAAACTTATTTTTGGAACAAGGAGATTAAGAATGATGTAGATGATAAAAAAGTAAATATCTTAAATGGTTAAGTACAAAAAATTTGACGGACAAAATGGAGTATAAAAAAGCACAAGCAAAGGTAAGAAAGAAGGTGACAGAAGAAAAGAATAAATATTGGGAAAGAACCTGTCAAAGAATTCAGACTTATATTGGAGGAAAAAGGTGTTCAGAGACATGGAGAACTTTGTAAAATTTAAGAAAGCCAGGACACAATAAAATCAATATTCAGGGAATTTCTTTAAATGAATGGAAATTCTATTTTAGCAAGCTATTGACTGAAGATCTTTTGGAATTTTTAAGTGGAATTGCAGAGGAAACTGATGATCAAAACAGAACGAGTATACGTTTAGATATTGAGACAGTAGAGATAGCAATTGGAAGTTTAAAAAAATGGAACGGCTTGTGGGGAAGGAGGAGTACAGCCAGAGTTATGGTACAAGGAAATTATTTGAATTGTTAAGGAGCCTTTTTGAGAGATGCCTAAACGGAGAAGATGTACCAGTAAAATGAGAAAATTGGGTTGATATCAGTCATTCATAAGAAAGGAAGAAAGGATGAGTGCAATAATTATAGAGGAATCACCGTAATGAATGTTTTTAGCCGTATATATGGAAAAATAATCAAATACTATTTGGAAGACAATTATAAACATAAGGAGAATGAAGCACAAGCTGGCTTTAGGTCTGAGAGATCTACTATTGATCACATATTTGTGGTAAAACAATTGATTGAAAAGACGAATAATAACAACCAACAAGTTCATTTCACATTTGTGGATTTAGAAAAGGCATATGACACTGTACCTTTACAAAAGTTGTGGGAAGCATTAGAAGATATGGCCATAAATGATACAATTATTAATGCAATAAAAAATTTGTATAAAATTGCAGTATCTAAAATTAAAATTGGAAAATATATATCAGAAGAAATTAAAGTAACAAAAGGCCTTCGTCAAGGTTGTAGCATATCACCAACATTATTTAAGATATTTATACATAAAGCACTGTCAAACTGGAGCAAAAAAATGTTCAGGAATGGGAGTACCAATTGGAGATGGATCAACAGATGCAATATATACATTGTTATTTGAGGATGACCAGATAATAATTACTCAAGAATATGAAGACATGGAGTTTATGTTCAGAACATTATTGGACGAATACGATAACTGGGGTTTGAAAATAAATTTAGAAAAAAAATTATACGGGATGTGCAGCCGAAACCAAAGATTTGATATTAGAAGTTGAAACGGGGTGTATTACAGGATGTGAAGAATTTGAGTATCTGGGAGTAAAATTAGATAAAGAGGGCAACCAAGAAAGTGATATTAAGAAGAGAATAAATACAGGTAGAGCAATAACAGCATTGATGAATGGAGTCTTATGGAACAGACATATAACCAGGAAAAATAAGTTACAAATATATAATTGAATAGTGAGAAGTGCTGTCACATATGGAGCTGAAGTTTGGAAATTAAAAAAAAACTTAGAACAAAAACTTATGTCGATGGAAATGGATTTCTTGAGGAGAGCAGAAAGATGTTCAAAATTAGACAAAATAAGAAATATTTTCATAAGAGAAAAAATGAATATTGGTTATTCTATAGTAGATTATATACAGTATAAGCAATTAAATTGGTATGGGCACGTACGACGAATAAAAGAGGATAGATTACTCAGGAAAACATTGGAATGGTGTCCACCTGGAAGAAGGAGGAGAGGAAGACCTCGAAACTCGTGGATGAAGGAAATTAGAACTGGAATGAGAGCAAGAGGTCTGGAGGACATGGATTGGATGGAGAGAGACGAGTGGAGAAGAAGAATAAAACTTCAGGCACAGAAAGATGTGTAAACATTAAAACTCTGTATATAAATAAATTAAATTTTTGACATTGATCAATGCAATCTTAAATGACATGATAAAAAGTATAAATGCTTCTTCGCGACTTGAACGCGGACCTCTGGATTTATATCCCATTAGTTCTAGTAATAATGAGACTATATTACTACAAGAGAAGAGAATATTTGTACTACACCTGCTTGATGGCGTAATAGGTAGCGCAATGGAATATATATATATATATATATATATATATATATATATATATATATATTATTGTAATTATATTTTTGACATGGGGTAAAACAAGCTTAAAATGACATGATAAGAAAAATAAATGCTCGGATGGACTTGAACCCGGACCTCTGGATTTATGTCCCACTACATCTAGTAATAATGAGAATATATTACTATAAGAGAAATGAATGTTTGTACTTGACTTGATTGGTGGCGTAAAGGGAAGGGCACTGGGATATGTATATATATAATTAAATTTTTCACATTGAGCAATTCAATCTTGAATTGACATGATATGAGAAGTAATTGCTCGTACGGGACTTGAACCCGGACCTCTGGATTTATATCCCACTACATCCAGTAATAATTAGAATATATTATTATAATAAAAACGAATGTTTTTACTAGACTTGTTCGGTGGCGTAATTGATAGAGCACTGGGATATATCCACAGGTTCGGGTTCAAGTCCCGTTGGGGCAATTTATTAATTTTTCTTATCATGTCAAAAACACACACCCACACACACACACACACACACACACACACATATATATATATATATATATATATTTCAAGGAGGATTTATATTGATTTTTATTTTAAAATTGCGCTTGTAATTTAGATTAACATAAAATCATATCTCAAAAATATGCAAAGACAGAAACATTTGAAATTTTGAATTCAAATTTCTTATATTATTTTAGATTTCAAACGTGAACAGTACAAAACGTAATATGCTTCCAAACATTTTAATCCATGATAAATATGATATTTATAATTGTATTTAGTATTTACCTGATAAAGGAAGAGCTGCGATTTCTTCATTCCAAACAATTACGGTTACGAACTTGATTTAAACCTGTCAAACCTTTGAATTTTATTACATTCAAATCAAAACTGACTTTTTCAATATTCACACACAGTGGCGCTGCTCCGCAACGTAAGTTGTTATTACGTCAACATATTTGTTAATTTTTTCTAAAAAAAACCATTTCACAAAATTGTGTAATGAAGTTAATATTATTTTTTTTAACTTGCGAGGCGGAAAGATTTATATATATAATATATATATATATATATATATATATATATATATATTATAATTAAATTTTTAGCTTTTAGCAATGCATGCATAAAATGACATAAGAAAAATAAATGCTCGGACGGAACTTGAACCAGGACCACTGGATTCATATCCCACTACATCGTGTAACAATTAGATTATATTAGTCTAAGAGAAATGAATGTTTGTACCAGACTTGCTCGGTGGCGTAATCGGTAGAGCACTGGAATACATATATAATTATTATTGTTATTATTACATTTTTGACAAATGCCAATGGAAGCTCAAAATGTCATGATATGAAATATAAATGCTCGGACGGAACTTAAACCCGGGTCTCTGGATTTATATCACAAAACATATAGTAATAATAACATTATTATAAGAGAAATAAATGTTTGTACTAGACTTGCTTGGTGGCATAATCTGTAGCGCACTGGGATATATATATATATATATATATATATATATATAATAAACACATTTTTAATATTGTGCAATGCAAGCTTAAAATAACATGATATGAAAAATAAGTGCGCGGACGGGATTTGAACCCTAACTTCAGCATTTATATCCCACTACATCTAGTAATAATCAGAATATGTTATTATAAGAGAAATAAATATATGTACAAGACTTGCTTGGAGGCGTAATCCGTAGCGCACTGGGATATATATAAATATTTCCATAGTAATTCTGCCCGAAGGCAGGTCCCTCACTGCAATCGTAACATTTTCATGCTATGCTTGCAGGTTTACTAGGGAATTGTAGGTGTGGTAGCTTCCCGTTGCTTTCCACACCGGTGAAGGATGACGATGATGATAAATAAGGATAATGATGATGGCCATATGATTTCGGGGACTGTTTGGGCCTTAAAGTTTTCCTGACATTTGTCATACAGGTGAGGATAAACCCCGATAAAAACCTCACCCAGGAAATCAGCCCCGATCGGGGATCGAACCCGGGCCCGCTGCGTGACATGGCAGCACGCTACCGGGAGACAACAGCGGTGGACATATATATATATATATATATATATATATATATATATATATGTAATTAAATTTTTGACATTGAGCAATGCAGGCATAAGATGAAATTATAAGAAAAATAAATGTTGGGACGGGACATGAACCCTGATCTCTGGAATTACATCCTATAACATCTAGTAATAATGAGTATATTTTTTGTTAGAGAATTTTATATTTGTAGTACATATGCTCGGTGGCGTAATAGGTAGCGCACTGGGATATATATATATATATATATATATATATATATATATATATATATATAGTAATTAAATTTCGACATTGAGCAATGCAAGCTTAAAATGACATGACAAGAAAAATAAATGCTAGAACGGGACTTGATCGCGGACCTCTGGAATTATATCCCACGACTTCTAGTAATAATGAGAATATATTATTATAAGATAAATTTATGTTTTTACTACACCCCCTCGGTGGCGTAATCGGTAGCACACTGGTATATATATATACACACAATTATAATTAAGTTGTTGAAATTGATGAATGCAATCTAAAATGATATGATAAAAATAAATGCTCCGACGGGAATTGAACCCGTACCCCTGGATTTATATCCCACTACATCTGGTAATAATGACAATATATTATTATAAGAGAAATGAATGTTTGTACTACACCTGCTCAGTGGCATAATAGGTAGCACACTGGTATATATATATATATATATATATATATATATATATATATATATATATATATATATAATGCATACACACACACACACACACATATATATATATATATATACTATTATAACTACATGTTTTACATTGAACAATGGAATCTTAAATGGCATGATAAAAAATATAAATGCTCGGTCGCGACTTGAACGCGGACCTCTGGATTTGAATTCCACTACTTCTACTAATTATGAGACTATATTGCTATAAGAGAAGAGAATATTTGTACTTGACCTGCTTGGTGGCTTAATAGGTAGCGCAATGAAATATATATATATATATATATATATATATATATTATTGTAATTATATTTTTGAAATTGGGCAAAGCAAGCTTAAAATGACATGATAAGACAAATAAATGCTCGGACGGACTTGAACGCGGACCTCTGGATTTATATCCCACTACATCTAGTAATAATGAGAATATATTAGTATAAGATAAATTAATTTTTGTACTAGACTTGATTGGTGGCGTAATTGGAAGGGCACTGGGATATATATATAATTAAAATTTTCACATTGAGCAATTCAATCTTCAATTGACATGATAACAAAAGTAAATGCTCGTACGGGACTTGAACACTGACCTCTGTATTTATATCTCACTACATCCAGTAATAATGAGAATATATTAATATAATAGAAATGAATGTTTGTACTAGACTTGCTCGGTGGCGTAATTGATAGAGAACTGTTAAAAACCACAGGTTCGGGTTCAAGTCCCGTTGGATATTTTATTAATTTTTCTTATCATGTCACACACACAAACATATATATATATATATATATATAATTCAAGGAGCAATTATATTCATTTTTATTTTAAAATTGTGCTTGTAATTTAGAATAACATAAAATCATATCTCAAAAAAAAAATATATACAAGGACAGAAACATTTGAAATTTTATACTTAAATTTTTTATATTTTAGATTTCGTATATGAACAATTCAAAACGTAATATATTTTGAAACATTTTAATCCATCATAAATATGATATTTATAATTGTATTTAGTATTTACCTGATAAAGGAAGAGCTGCGCTTTCTTCATTCCAAGGAAATACGGTTACAGTCTAGATTTAAACCTGTCAAAATTTGTAGTTTATTAAATTCAAATCAAAACTGACTTTTTCAATTTTTCACACACAGTGGCGTTGCTCCGCAACGTAAGTTGTTATTACGTCAACATATTTGTTATTTTTTTGCTTAAAAAACACATTTCATAGAATAGTGATACGAAGTTAACATCTTTTTTTTTATAAATCTTGCGAGGCGGATATATATATATATATATATATATATGAGTTATAAATATTTTTTTTAGTTTTTAGCAATACATGCATAAAATGACATTATAAGAAAAATAAATGCTCGGACGGGACTTGAACCTGGGCATCTGGATTCGTATTCCCATACATCATGTAACAATTAGAATATATTATTATAAGATAAATTAATATTTGTACTAGACTTGCTTGGTGACGTAATCCGTAGCGCACTGGGATACATATACATTATTATTATTATAATAATAATAATAATAATTATTATTATTATTATTATTATTATCATTATTATTATTAAATTTTTAACAAATGACAATGCAAGCTCAAATTGTTATGATAAAAAATAAACTCTAACGGGATTTGAACCCGGACCTCAGGATTCATATCCCACTACATCGGGTAACAGTTAGAATATATTATTACAAGAGAAATGAATCTTTGTACTAGACCTGGTCTGTGGCGTAATCGGTAGCGCACTGGGATATATATTATTACTATTATTATTATTATATTATTATTATCATTATTAATTACTATTATTATTATTACTATTATTATCATTAAATTTTTGACAAATGCCAATGCAAGCTCAAAATGTCCTGAAAAGAAATATAAATGCTCGGACGGGATTTGAACCTGGACCTCAGGATATATATCCCACTACATTTAGTAATAATAAGAATATATCATTATAAGAGAAATAAATGTTTGTAATAGACATTTCGGTGGCGTGATGGGTAGCGCATGGGATATGTATATGTATATTATAAATGAATCTTAGACATTGATCAATGCAAACTGAAAATAAGATGATGAGAAAAATAAAAGTTCAGACGGGACTTGAACACCGACCTCTGCATTTATATCCCAATACATCTAGTAATAATGAGATTATATTATTATAAGAGAAGAAAATATTTGTAGTAGACTTGCTTGGTGGCGTAATCGGTAGAACAATGGAATATATATATTCCATCCATAGTAATTCTGCCGAAGGCAGGTCCTTCACTGCAATCATAGCATTTTCATGCTATGTTTGCAGCTTTACTAGGGAATTATAGGTGTGGTAGCTTCCCGTTGATTTCCTATATTATTGTAATAAAATTTTTGACATTGGGCAAAGCAAGCTTGAAATGACATGATAAGAAAAATAAGTGCTCGGACGGGATTTTAACCCGGACCACAGCATTTTTGACCCACTACATGTAGTAATAATCAGAATATATTATTATAAGAGAATCGAATATTTGTACAAGACTTGCTTGGTGGCGTAATCGGTAGCGAACTGGAATATACATATATATATATATATATATATATGTATGTATTAATTAAATTTTTGACATTGAGCAATGCAGGCATAAGATGAAATGATAAGAAAAATAAATGTTAGGACGGGACTTGAACCCGGATCTCAGGGTTTAGATCCTAGTACATCTGGTAATAATGAGTATATTATTTTATTAGAGAATTCTATGTTTGTATCACATTTGGTCTCTGGCGTAATAGTTAGCGCACTGAGATATATATATATATATATATGTATATATATATAGATAGATATATAAAGTAAAGTAAAGTAAAGTAAAGTGATCCCACAACAGACCCGGAGGCCCTTGGGGTAGTAGGAGGTTAGGGCTCCCACTTTTTCTAGACAATCGGCACTTTATGTCAGCCGGGTTGTCAGCCCTGCGTGACGGCCGCCTTTACCCCCAGAACAAGTGTCTGGTACTCATTTATGTTAGAGGCTGAGTCGACCCCAGGGCCATAGTGCCGCCAGAGGGTTTGGATCAGTTTAAAAATCCTGACCCCAACGGGACTTGAACCCTCGACCCTCTGGCTTGTAGCTCAGTGCCTTAACCACTAAGCTACGGCGTGCCCCATATATATATATATATATATATTGTAACTAAATTTTGACATTGGGGAATGCGAGATTAAAATGACATGAAAAGAAAAATAAATGCTCTGACGGGACTTGAACGCGGAACTCTGGAATTATATCCCACGACTTCTAGTAATAATGAGAATATATTATTATAAGAGAAATATATGTTTTTACTACACCTCCTCGGTGGTGTAATCGGTAGCACACTGGCATCTGTATATATATATATATATATATATATATATATATATATATATATAAACAGTCCGCCGCTATGGTCTCGAGGTAGCGTGCTGCCTTCTCACGCAGCGGGCCCGGGTTCGATCCCCGGTAGGCGCAGTTTTTCTGGGTGAGGTTTTTATCGGGGTTTTTCCTCACCTATAAGACAATTGTCAGGAAAACGTTTACGACCAAGCGGTCCCCGAAATCATATGGCCATCATCCGTATCATCATCATTATTATCACCATCACCATCATCCTTCACCGGTGTGGAAAGCAACGGGAAGCTACCACACCTATACAATTTCCTAGTAAAGCTGCAAGCATAGCATGAAAATGCTATGATTGCAGTGAAGGACCTGCCTTCGGGCAGAATTACTATGGACTATTATAATTAAATTTTTGACATTGAGAAATGCAATCTTAAATGAAATGTTAAGAAAAATAAACGCTCCGACGGGAATTGAACCCGGACCCCTGGATTTATATCCCACTACATCTGGTATTAATGACAATATATTATTATAAGAGAAATTAATGTTTGTACTACACTTGCTCAGTGGCATAATCGGTAGCTCACTGGGATATATATATATATATATATATATATATATATATATATGCTATTATAACTAAATGTGTGACAATGAGCAATGCAAACTTAAATGACATGATAAAGAATATAATGCTTCTTCGGGACTAGATCGCGGACCTCTGGATTTATATCCCACTACTTCTAGTAATAATGAGACTATATTACTATAAGAGAGGAGAATATTTGTACTAGACCTGCTTGGTGGCATAATAGGTAGCACAATGGAATATATATGTATAATAATCATATTTTTGACATTGGGCAAAGCAAGCTTAAAATGACATGATAAGGAAAATAAATGCTCGGACGGACTTGAACCCGGACCTCTGGATTTATATCCCACTACATCTTGTAATGATGAGTATATCTTATTATAAGAAAAATTAATGTTCGTACTTGACTTGATTGGTGGCGTAAAGGGAAGGGCACTGGAATTTTATATATATATATATATATATATATATATATATATATAATTACAATTAAATTTTTCACATTGAGCAATTCAATCTTGAATTGACATGATATGAGGAGTATTTGCTCGTACGGGACTTGAACACAGACCTCTGTATTTATATCCCACTACATCCAGTAATAATGAGATATATTATTATAATAGAAAGAATGTTTTTACTAGACTTGTTCGGTGGCGTAGTTGATAGAGCACTGGGATAAATCCACAGGTTCGGGTTGAAGTCCCGTTGGAACTTTTATTAATTTTTCTTATCATGTCAAAAACACACACACACATATATATATATATATATATATATATATATATATATAATTCAAGGTGGAATTATATTCATTTTTATTTTAAAATTGCGCTTGTAATTTAGAATAACATAAAATCATATCTAAAAAATATACAAAGACAGAAACATTTGAAATTTTATATTTATATTTCTTATATTATGTTAGATTTCAAATGTGAACAGTACAAAACGTGATGTATTTTCAAACATTTTAATCCATGAAAAATATGTTATTTATAATTGAGCAATTCCATATGTAACTGACTGACATTTACAATACACTTTTGCAGCAAAATGTTTGCGCAAATATTACAATTGATTGAAATTAGTGGTGTTATCTATGTGATATTACAGAGGAATAGTGTATGGTTAAGACTGTACTCAAATATACAACTTTTGAAGAAAAAAAAGTGTTATTTATTATGTATCAAAGTATGTGTGACTGACTGACATAAATGTCAACTCATCATGCAGTTTAACATGTTTATCTGCATCATTCTCTGAAGTGTGATTCCTAATTTAATTTTCCAAAATACCGTTTGGAGGACACATTTCAAGTTACATTCTCAATAAAAAACGAAACAAAAATCACAATTAAGACCAGAGTTATAACCTAATATATGGTGTGTGACTGACTGACTACATTCTGTGACTGACTGACATATCTGGATTTTATTTATACTTCAATATTCTGGAGCTGCAAATATTATACAAATATTACAAAATAATATCAAATTATAATAAATAAGTCCACCGCTGTGGTCTCGAGGTAGCGTGCTGCCTTGTCACGCAGCGGGTCCGGGTTCGATCCCCGGTCGGTACAGTTTTCCTGGGTGAGGTTTTTATCAGGGTTTTTCCTCACCTGTAAGACAAATGTCAAAAAAACTTTAAGGCCCAAACGGTTCCCGAAACCATTGGCCATCATCATTCTTATCATCATCATCATCATCATCATCATCATCCTTCACCGGTGTATAAAGCAACGGGAAGTTACCACATCTACAGTTCCCTAGTAAAGCTGCAAGAATAGCGTAAAAATGCTATGAATGCAGTGAAAGACCTGCCCTCGGGCAGAATTACTATGGATGGATAATATATAAAAAGTGATAATATAGAAATGAATAACAAACTTCATTCCTTTTATCATGTATAGGAAATGTACAATTCGATATGCTGTAAAATATTAAATAAATAGTGTAATTTATTTAACTTGGTTACCAAGTATCATTTTAAATTTCACAAAATAAAGAAAATATTAACTTTTTAACAACAAAGGGCCTTCTCTATAGTTAAATATGCCTAATATGAGTATAATTTTATTACATCAATATTAACTGATTAAAATTTATCTTATGCTGTTAATAGATTGAACCATTAAAATAAATAAAAATGCCGATATGGAATTTGCATTGTTCGTTTCAGAACACTAAAATTAACTTTCACGCGTCTCAACTATAAAGACAAAAAAAAATTAACGAAAAAGTACAGTGTACAAATTATAAATTTTTTATTTAAATGTGGAAAATTCTCTTATAATTCTTTCAAAGCAACTGATTACAAATTATATTGCTGACATGAGTTCTATTTTTAAACTAAACAATCGAAAGAAATCTCTTACAATACGCGAAATCTTACTTTATGACGGATTGTTTGCACGTCGCGCACATAGTACAAAGCGTTGTCATACGTATTTTCACTCTGTTGGTTTCCAATAACGCTACACCCAATAATAGTTTTATTTTACACTACAGGTTATACATACTTAATCACATATACTCCACGCCAATTGTATTTTTTTATACAAGAAACTTCATATGATTTAAAACTGTTTTTGCAATTAACAAGCCTGACTCTGTTTCATAAAGTGAATGCTAGTACAATGTGGCAACATCGCACAATGAATCCTCGATAATGCGACACACATGTCATGTCAAAGGTCAAACAAATGCGTTAACCTTTCACGTTCAAGGACTCCCATAAACACATTTTCTAAACACATAAGAACCGCGCTCTTGTTTTTACACTGCTCAAAAAAATTAGGGGATATTGTAGAATAACCTATTAAGACTATGTTTTTAGGAACAGTATTAGATGCAATCACTTTCTATTACTCCAAAAGAATGTCAACAAGAGTTTGAACTCATTACGTAACCTCTGTACTACACCAGATGTCAAAGAGATCCTGATTAAGAATATGACAAACAAACAAAGCAACATTAACATGGGTGAAAATGTTTCTCTAGTATGGTGTATGGTCTCCTCGAACGGCCAGCACTGCCTCACACCTGTATGGCATTGATGCAATGAGGTTAGCAATGAGTTCTTGGGTGATACGTGGCCACTCTTCCATAATAGCAATGTGCAGCTCTGGAACAGTTGTGGGAGGTGCTGGTCTGTCTGCAATGCACCTGCCTAATGCATCCCACACATGCTCAATCGTATTTAATTCCGGGGAGGAAGCTGGCCATTGCATACGCTCGATACCCTCCACTTCCAGCATGTCGTCCACCAAGTCAGCTCTGTGGGGTCGTGTATTATCGTCCATAAAAAGAAAAGAATCACCTATGGCATCAGCATAAGGCACGACAAAAGGTCGGAGAATCTCATCTCTATACTTTACCGCAGTCAAAGTACCACCCTGGATAACGTAGAGGTCCGTATGTCCACCACTACTGACTCCTGCCTACACCATCAATCCACCGCCACCATATGGGGATCTCTCACGTACAAAAGCTGGAATGTTTCGTGTCCCTTTTTCCCTCCAGATGAATACACGCCGACTATCACATTCCATGTTGAATCGCGACTCATCAGAAAAAAGAACTGATCTCCATTCAGCATGCCTCCACCCACGATGTTCCTCCGCCCAGTTTCTGCGATCCCTACGGTGTTGTGGAGTTAACCTGGTACACACCATGGGCCTACGGGCATAGAGACCACTTCCATGCTGACGATTAGGGACAGTTTGAGTTGACACCCTGCGTCCTGTTGCTGTTTGAAGTGTATTTCGCAGTTGAGTTGCATTCTGCTGTCTATTCCGACGGGCTGTTAACAAGATGTAACGGTCATCCCTTCCTGTTGTTGCCCTTGGTCGACCTTGTCCGGCTCTCCTGTGAACAGTATGTTCTTTGAAAATGATTCCAAAGACTGGAAATCACGCTTTGAGACACCCCAATGGATTGTGCCACCTCTCGTTGTGTCTGTCCAGCTTCCATCCTTCCTATGGCCCTCCAAGCCATTGGTTCAGGTAAATCACGTTGTCGAGGCATCACTGTCCCTAAGGCAAATCATTCACTAACTGAAAACTGGACTGGATTTAAAAACAGCAACAAAACATTCACCCCCACACCCCCCTTTCACATCAACAGTACAGACACTGCCCTCTGGTGTGGTACCGAGGTTACGTAACAACTTCAAACTCTTATTTACATTATCTTGGAGTAATAGAAAGTGATTGCATCTAATACTATTCCACAAAACATAGTCTTAATAGGTTATTCTACAATATCCCCTAATTTTTTTGAGCAGTATAATTCCACTCACTTAATAACATACATACTGAAGAATCGCATAATGAGGAATTATTTTAATGCCATTAATACAAATATAAAAATGTAATTAATATAATTAACGTAATTACTTTACAAGACAATGTCGTTCATACTTTTTTCTTAGTTATGTACCGATAACGTAGAATCCCAGAGGAAATTTGGATCCATCGATTATCGTATTGTGTACAATAATTCTTCTATGTTTTATGTGACTGACTGTAGCTTACCCTTAATAATTATGGAGCGCATTTTAATTATCTAGAATATTATAATACAATTATTAGTATTACATTTATAATCAGGAACGACCGAAATATGGTATAACAAAAGAATCGGTGATACAATACAAATTTATACAGTGAAATCATAAAACAAAATTTCGTTTAATTTTGCATGTGTTTTCAGGTTTCGGAATATATCATGTTCTACTATTAATTTAGATCAAAATAATCCGTATTTCAAACATTAACTTCTATAATCGGAAAATTTCATCTGCAAAAAAAAAAAATATCGAAAAAATTACTCCTGCGCCAATTTGAAAATTTTCACATCGGTATGACATTTTCATGTAATTACTCTACATTTAAATCCTTCCGCTGACTGCCATTTAGCTCAAATTTTCAAAGAAGAAGGGCCAGTAATTATTTTATGAAACAGCCGAGCTGAACAGTCTACCAGATTTCCTAAACCATGTTTATGTTAATAGACAGCGGAGTCCTGCAAGCAACTGACTGCGTTATGCGTATTAGCAATATAACTGATGGGACAAAAAGTCAGTCTGTCAGTCACGGGACTCCAGCGGGAAAAATAATGACTTTACAAGAAAATGGCATCTATACTTTTTTGTTAGTTTTGTACCGATAACGTAGAATCCAAGAGGAAATTTTAATCCATCAATTATTATGTTGTGTACGGTAATTTCTATCCGTTTTCTGTGACTGACTGACCATAACTTACAGTTAACAACTATAGGACACATTTAAGGTATATAGAATATTATAATCCAATTAATATTGTTTAATTTACGACCAAGGAGGACCAAAGTATGGTTTAACAAAAGATATTGTCAAATAAAACGAATTCATACCACCAAATCATTAAACAAGAAATTGGTAAAATTTTGCGTATTTTTCAGGTTTGGAATATGACAAGTTCTACCGCTATTATTAGATTAAAATAATGCACATTTGAAACATTTTCTTATAGAATCATAAAATTTTATATTTACAGATATATAGGCCTATTACATCAACAGAATTATTCCTGCGTCAGTTTCAAAATTTTCACATCGGTATGACATTTTCATGGAATTTCTCTATTATCCTTCTTCTTCTTCTTCTTCACTTCCTGGTTTAGGCAAGAGTTGTCTGTTCTGTTTTCATTAATAGATCTAAGACCATCTCTCCCGAGGACGTCCGACATCTCCTCTTCCTCTTGGAAAATAATGGAAGATTTTATTTGGTAATCTTTCTTCCATTCATTCTACATGTTCTTTCCACTGTATCTTGTTGTTAAATATATTTTCTTTTATGGAGTAGATCTGCAGTTCTTCACGGATATCCTCGTTTCTTATCTGGTCCATTCTAGTGCAGCATTTTACTCTTCTTAAAAATTTCACTTCGGCTGCTTGGATTTTACTTTCTTGTTTGGTAGCGGTAATCCAAGATTCACTCCCATACAAAAGGACAGGACAGTCATTATTTTATAAAATTTTAATTTTGTTTGCTTATGGACATTATTATTGAATGTTCTATTTATTGTACCACAAATAGCTTGAAACTGATGTGTTTTGTGTTCAATATCTTTATCATACCCATACCTGATGTCACATCCTAAATATTTAAAGAGGGATACTTGTTCAATAATTTCGTCTCTAATTACTATTCTTGCACGCAGAGTATTTCTTCCACAAAATGCAATTAATTTTGTTTTACTTATTGAAATTATTATCCATCCATAGTAATTCTGCCCGAAGGCAGATCTTTCACTGAATCATAGCATTTCCATGCTGTGCTTGCAGCTTTACTAGGGAACTGTAAATGTGGTAGCTTCCCGTAGCTTTCCACACCGGTGAAGGATGATGATGTTGATAAGGATGATGATGGTCATATGGTTTCGGGGACCGTTTGAGCCTTAAAGTTTTCTTGACATTGGTCTTACAGGTGAGAAAAAACCCCGATAAAAAACTCACCCAGAAAAACTGTCTCGACCGGGGACCGAACCCGGACCCGCTGCGTGACAAGGCAGCACGCTACCTCGAGACCACAGCGGTGGACTTATCTATTATAATTTCATATTATTTTGTAATATTTGTATAATATTTGCAGCTCCAGAATATTAAAGTCTTAATAAAATTCAGATATGCCAGTCAGTCAGAATCCAAACAGCAAACAAGTTCGTAGAAAAAACGAAAGTATAATGAAATCAACAAGCCTCGTCAAAATATTCCATCAATAAAGGTATATAATCCTTATGATACACTTATGGATGATACTGAGAATGCAGACAACAAAAATTCATCTCAATCAACAAAACCATACGCAAATATTAACGTAAAAATAGTTAAAGGCAATAAGAAGTTCGACGGGCCATCTAGTATATATATATATATATATATATATATATATATATAGTAGTAAGACTTTATTAGACAAAAAGTAAGATATTTACAAATATTATTTACAAATATGGGTCGCACGGGCAGTAAGCCGTACGTGCTGTTGACAGTCCGTTACAATAAAGTAATAATTGGTACTAGTGTGAAGAAAAATAAACAACAAAAAAAGCAATAACATTACAATTACATAAAGAAAACACAATAATATTACAATTAAATAATAACAAAATAGCATTATACACTAATTAATTTATATACAATTGTTAAGAATTAATGGTATTGCATTTTGATAACATATATTTATTCATGAATGAGTGTTGTCCTTATTTTCCGCGTTTTGTCCAGAAATTTACCAAGGTTTATCCAATTTTCTGGATTTACCAATAACTCGTAGCATGCCAATTCTTCCCGATTTGAATTTAGAAATCTTTCCGGTAATAACTGACGTCTCCAATATTCTAAATCATTACATTTTCCTAATATATGTATCTCATCTTCAAAGATCCCTCGCATATCGTGATCGTCGCTAATTTTTAGAAATTTCCATGCACCTAGCCTAAACCAAGCAAGCCCTGATCTCTCCTTAAATCCTAGGTTATATACGATTCTTTTCCCCAGACGTGTTTTAGGTCCCTTTGTAAACACAGTGAGCGTTTTCCTGCACATTCGGCGAAAGTATCTTGTTGGTTTATATCTAAGTACCTCCTCCTTATTTTTCTCCACACGTTCTTGCGATTTTTAGTCACTTTTTCCCATATCCAGCCCATCCCGATCTTTTGGAGTTCTCTCCTAACCTCGTCTGCCCAAAATTTAACATCTATGTTTTTAATTTGGTGGTCGTAACAAATTGCTCTAAGCATTGTTTGTTCACCTTGGATTACTCGCAACCAGTATTTGAGTACACGAATTTTACAGTTTATGCCGTCCTGAAATGACCCGAATTCATATAAAATTCCACAGTTAGAAACGGTCTTACTAAGTCCTGTAATATATTTTAGAAAATGCGTATATACCTTATTTAGTACTTCCGTTCTTTGGAAACCCCAAATCTCACTACCATAGTGCATTACTGGCCTGACCATGGCTCCATACATTTTTTCTAATGTGCTGACTGGAATATCAGGCACTCGACCCAGAATACCGAGTACACTGTTAAGTTGTCCCCTCCCTTTAAATAATGCTATATCAATATGTTTTTTCCACTTCCCGTTCATTTTCAACGTCGTACCAAGATAATCAAAATGTTTCACGTTTTGAAGTACTTGATCTCTGTATTTCCATTTCTCTGCTCTACCATAAACCGTCCCATTCTTAAAGGTCATTGTTTTTGTCTTACTAATATTTACAGTTAATCCCCAAATCCTACAGTATATTTCCAGTAGGTCAAGACCTCTAAGCAATCACTTGATTGTCTTGGAACAGATGATTAAATCATCTGCATACAACAGGACTGGGACCTTAACATTTCTTATCTCCGGAACCTCAATTTCTCCTTCTAGCATTACGTCTACAATATCATCAACGAATAGATTAAATAGCATTGGTGATAAAATGCAACCTTGTCTCACTCCCCGATTGGCTTCACTGCTCTCTGTAATGTGCCCTTGGTCTACTTTTATACAAAATTTAACATATTTACAAATTGACATTAAAGCATGTAACATTTTATGAGAGAATCCCTTCCGATTTAATTTTTCCCAAAGTGCGCTTCGGTCCACAGTATCAAATGTCATCATAAAATCAATGAATGCACAAAATAATTTACTTCCCTTCATTTTCAGATTGTCATCAATTAATGTTCTCAGAACAAATACGTTGTCCACCGTGGAGTACCCTTCTCTAAAATCTGCCTGATATTTTGAGAGCCTATTGTTCTCTTTAGCCCATTGTCTTATTCGTTCGTAAAGTACTTTACAATATATTTTACCGAACACTGACAAGAGACAAATTCCCCTGTAACTTTCTGGTATCTGTGCCCCACCTTTCCTTTTGTATAGCGGTTGGATGAAACCTGTCGCCCAGGCTTCTGGATAATCTCCTCCATTAAAAAGTTTGTTGAACGCAGTTTTCAAAACGTCTAATAATTTATTGGATAATATCATATTTTTGAAGAATTCCCCTGGCATTCCATCAACTCCAGGTGCTTTACCATTCTATAAACATTTAATGGAAGAAACCACTTCATTTTTTCGAAATATCCTGATCCAGTAATTGAATATGAATTGGGTCAGGGATCTCAACTATATTTCCTTGATTATATCTTAACCTCTCATTTCCCAGCACCCTATCAAAGTAACTTCTCCATTTCCCGGGCGTTATTCTCGTCAAAATTCTTACTTATTCATCAATTAATCATCTAGGATGAATAATTATGGCTATACTTCTAGGTGAAAATTTGTGATTGATCTATTTTAGCATCTATTCACTTTTAACCCTTGCAATCATTCTAATCCGATTTATGGACATTACTTTGAGTTCCCTTATCGCTTTCCATATGTCCGCAATGTTCCCACTTTCAGTCGCGACTCTCATTTCTTCGGATTTCTTATTTTGCCATGCTAGTTTTGTTTCTCCCAATAATTCTTTATATTCCTTTCTCTCTTGCGCATATTTTTTTCTGCTTTCATCTGTGCTTTCTTTCTTAAACTTTAAAAGACTACTTTCGACAAACTTCTTCTTCTTTCTACATGCATTATTGTACCACCCTTTGTCCTTCTGGTTCATTGCGTATTTAACCTTGAATTTTTCCCCTGCTTTTTGAAAATATTCTGTCAAAGTTTTAATAATTTCTTCCCCGCTATGATCATTTAATTGCAGATCCTGTATTAGCGTTTTTAAACTCCTGATAAATTCTTTTCTCCGATCCTCGATCCACCTGAAACGTGTAATTGGCCGCTATATTGTTGCCACCTCATCATTAACTGTCTCACTAATACCTTTCATATTTAAAAGTAAGTTCGTTTGGGAAGTGGTGTGATTCGATTCTGGAAACTATACAGAAATTACTTAGGACTGGAATCATTTCTTGTATGCATATTGAATAATCGATTTCGCTACCTACATTTTTATTAATAAATATCAGTTCTCCATTTTTATCTTCCCAAATTTCCCATTCAGAATTTCAAGTTCAAATGCATCACATAAATCTAACAATTGGTTTCCTTCTGAATTTACAATTTTATCTTTGCTTCTCCTACCCTCTCCTCGTGTTTCATTATCATCTGCTTTTATAGTGGTATTTTCCTCCCCAATCCTACAGTTAAAGTCCCCTAAAATTATTATTCCCGCTTCCGGAAACCTATCTTTTATTTCTGCCAACGAGTCAGACAATTCAACGAAAAAATTTGGATTGGCATACCTGGAATTTAGTGGTTGGCGGTAAATAGACAACAGATACATTTCGGCTCTTCGTGTATGGTAATATATACAAATTGCCTCTTTTAAAGCAATATTTACCTTTTTAATATATGGGTCTAAGTTAGCTTTATATAAAATGGCAACAACACCTGGATATGTACCTCTCTTCCCTCTAGTTTCATTACCCTTAAAATAACCTTTCATATTACATAGATTTATTGCATTCATTAGCTTTTAACCATGTTTCTCCTAGAGCTAATATATCAAAAGTCTCAATAAACTCTACACATCTGTCCATTGAAAGTTTTTGTTTTAACCCTTCGATATTCCATGAACCGACTGTCAACAAACCCAATTGTGTTCCCTTGTCATTAGTCTTACCTGTATTTTTCGAACTTCCCCCTCTCAATAGTTCCTTTTCTGCGGGTAAATTCAGCAGTCTTAGTGATTTTCTTGTTTGTGGTCTGGTGTCCGCCAGTCGTTCACCTCTTAGAGGTGGGGTATCCTTTGTGCGTTCGGCCGTTTTGTGCTGAGTGTTTATTGAATTCCTTGGAGTTAGTATCGTAGTGCTACCTCTCTCTTTCTCTCGTGTGGAATTTTCTCCTTCCTCTGCTGTAAGGAGACCACCTGCTGTTGAAGCATCCCCTGTAGGTTTTGGGGACTCGCTGTTAATGACCTCTTCAAATTCATTTTCAGAGTTGTCCATATTTTGTAGTTGTTCCCTGCTCCAGATTCGTCCATTTATAAACAATTTATTAAATTGCAGGGTTGCATGGCAGCCCTGCCTCCTCGCCTCGAGCATGTGTCGCTTAAGAAAGTCCCTTTCGCGACGTACCTTCTCACTAAAGTCTTCGGCAATATTGATACCGGTCCCTTTAAGATATTTACTGTCTCTAAGGATCCAACATTTTATTTTGTAGTGTGATAATTTGCATACAATCGGTCTCTTTCCACTATTCCAACGACCTACTCTGTGCGCTCTTTCAATATCACTGTTCACCAAATCAATCCCGATTTGCGCCACTACTCTTTTAACTATATTTCAGTTTCCTCCCAGCTCTCCCTGTCTTCTTCATGCACTCCATATATCACAATATTATTACGGCGACTCTGGTTTTCGAGATAGTCTAATTTAGATTCCAGCCATTTCAATCTGTCCTCCATCCGATGCATGTTCGTCTCAATATCACGATTTTTTTCACCCACGTTGCACTTTTCAAACCCCTCTTTCACTTCAGTTGACAATGTTTCAATCAGCTTTCTAACTTCTTCCATAATGCTTTGGCCCCTGCACACTTTAACCACTCTAACGAAAACACGTCAGCTCTTCTCGACGGCCTGCTTAACAATCCTATATATATATATATATATATATATATATATATATATATATATAACTCTGCCAGAATAAATAAAGTATTATTATTATATATATATATATATATATATATATATATATATATCCCAGTGCTGCACCGAGTACGACACCGAGCACGTCTAGTACAAACATTCATTCGTCATATAAGAATATATTTTCATTATTACTAGATGAAATGGGATATAAATATAGAGATCCGGGTTCAAGTCCCGTCCAAGCATTTATTTTTTTATCGTGTCATTTTAAGCTTGCATTGCTCAATGTTAAACATTTGATTATATATATATATATATATATATATATATATATATATATATATACAGGGTGTATCATAAAGGATTGCGCAAACTTATATGGTTGAAAGTACACGATAATAGAAGGAACAATACCCCAGCGAACATGGGTCCGCAAACGAGCCGTTTACGAGATAATTACGAATGTATGGTTACAAGTCGCCACTGACTTCATTGTAAACATCGTCCTAGTTAGTAGAAATTTATTTGAATTTAGACTTTACTATTAATATTTCATCTCATTTAGTTCACTTCACTTATGGGTTACCAGTTAAAGGATATGTTAAAGTGTCTTCCTTGCATCTGGATGCAATACTGAGCTCGTCTCTGCAATTAATGGCGAATTCTTTCGAAAACCCCTGGATCTTTTCTGAATTTTTGACAAGCATGTACAACTCTCTGCTCCAGTTCTTCAATCGTGTTAACAGGTGTGCTGTACACTTCGCTTTTGAGGTGACCCCAGACATAAAAATCCAAAGGATTTAGATCAGGTGATCTAGGAGGCCAAGGTACAGATCCGCCTCGACCTATTCATCTTTGGCCGTATCTGCGCGTTAGATGCCGTCTCACAGCAGCAGCAAAATGTGCCGGAACTCCATCATGCATGTACCACAAACTCCGATGTTGCTGAAGGAAAACATCCTCAAGCAATCCTGGAAGATTACGCCGCAGAAACCTAAGGTACCTCCGCCCATTATGTTTTCGTGGAAGAATGTGTGGCCCAATGAGATAATCACCTAGTACGATGATATAAAAATGACGTCAGTGGCGGCTTGTAACCATACATTCGTAATTATCTCGCAAACGGCTCGTTTGTGGACCCATGTTTACTGGGACATTGTTGCTTCTATTATCGTGTACATTCAACCATATACGTTTGCACCATCTTTTATGATACTCCCTGCATATATCCCAGTGCTCTACCGATTACGACACCCAGCAAGTCTTGTACAAATATTCATTAATATTATAATAACATATTCTCATTATTACTGAATGTAGTGGAATATAAATCCAGAGGTCCGGGTTCAAGCCCGTCCGAGCATTTATTTTTTTTCATGTCATTTTAAGCTTCGTTTGACCAATGTCAAAAATATAATTACAATAATACATATTACATTGCATTGCGCTATCGATTACGTCACCAACCAAGTCTAGTACAATTACTCACAACTCTTATAATAATATAATCTCATTATTACTAGATGTAGTGGAATATAAATCAAGTGGTCCGGGTTCAAGTCCCGTCCAAGCATTTATTCTTCTTATCGTGTCATTTTAAGCTTGCATTGCTCAAAGTCAAAAATTTAATTATTATATATATACATACCATTGCGCTACCGATTACGCAACCGAGCAAGTCTATTACAAACTTTTATTTCTCTTATAATAATATATTCTCATTATTACTAGAAGTCGTGGGATATAAATCCAGTGGTCCGCGTTCAAGCCCGTCCGAGGATTTATTTTTCTTATCATGTCATTTTAAGCTTGCATTGCCCAATGTAAAAAAAATAATTACAAGAATATATATATATATATATATATATATATATATATATATTCCATTGCGCTACCGATAACGCCACCAAGCAAGTCTAGTTCAAATATTCTCTTCTCTTATAAAAAAATAATCTCATTATTAATAGATGTAGTGGGATATAAATCAAGTGGTCCAGGTTCAAGTCCCGCCTGAGCTTTTATTTTTCTTTTCATGTCATTTTCAGCTTGCTTTGCTCAATGTAAAAAATTTAATTATTACACACACACACACACACACATATTATATATATATATATATATATATATATATATATATATATATATATATATATACTATTGCGCTACCGATTACGCAACCGAGCAGGTCTAATACAAACATTTATTTCTCTAATAATACTATGTTCTCATTGTTACTAGAAGTCGTGGGATGTAATTCCAGAGGTCCGCGTTCAAGTCCCGTCCG
The DNA here is from genome assembly GCA_030220185.1 of Diploptera punctata. NCBI lineage: Eukaryota > Metazoa > Arthropoda > Insecta > Blattodea > Blaberidae > Diploptera > Diploptera punctata. Next base: position 264,348 of record JASPKZ010008769.1, read on the forward strand.
AGCATTTATTTTTCTTACCATGTCATTTAAGATTGCATTGTTCAATGTCAAAAATTTAGTTATAATACACACACACATATATATATATATATATATATATATATATATATATATAGATATTATAAATATATTTTTGACATTTGGCAATGAAGGCAAATATGATATGAAAAGAAGAAAGAATGCTTGAGTCGGGATTTGAACCCGAGTTCAAATCCCGACTCAAGCATTCTTTTTTCTTTTCATATCATATATATATATATATATATATATATATATATATATCAGTGTGCTACCGATTAAGCCATCGAACAGGTGTAGTACAAACATTAATTTCACTTATAATAATATATTCCCATTATTAGTAGATGCAGATGGATATAAATGCAGAGGCCGGGGTTCAAGTCACGTCCGAGCATTTATTTTTCTTATCGTCTTATTTTCAGTTTGCTTTGATCAATGTCAAAAAATATTTATAACATATATGTATTGGTATATATTTTGGTGTCCAAAAGTTAAGGATAATTAGTTCATTTGCCGACTTATTATAAAGCATTTGTCAGAATAATACAAAATTTGGTAAGGGTATGTCACAGATAATTAGAAACATGGCACGAAAGAAACAATGGCATGAATACGTCATTCACTTGTCATTTTCACAACAAACGAAAACTGCATTTCAGAATTCGAACATAAAAGTTGAACAACAATGGTTCAAATGATTAGTATGGGGTGTGATTACCCCTGACAGCTACACAAGACTCACATCGACGTGGCATGCTAGTGATGAGGTTGTTCAGGAGTTCGATGCTCAGCAAATTCCACTCCTCATGAAGAGCAATGTGAAGGTCTTGAAGTGTCCTCGGAGGAGGCTGACGAGATGCAATTTGTCTCCATAAGGCATCCCATGCATGCTCTATAGGATTCATATCCGGAGACCTCGCTGGCCACTCCATACGCTGGATATCTTCTTCCTGAAGAAACTCATCCACCAGTTGTGACCTGTGAGGTCGGGCATTGTCATCCATGAATATGAATTCTGGACCCACAGCTCCCCTGAAAAGTCTTACATGAGGTTCCAGGATCTCTTCTCTATACCGCTGAGCATTAACAGTGCCACCTGCGAAGAGTGTGAAGATCTGTGGCGTGCCAATCTCATCATCTTTATACTCCAACAAACCAGCGAGGACCACCGCCACCAAAATGGATGTCTTTCCCATGCGGGTCAACTGGGGTTGTAACGAGTTCCTTGCTCCCTCCAAGTGCGTCACGTCGATGCGAATCACCAGTTCAAGCTTGAACTTTGGACTCGTATGTAAATAGCACGCGCGCTCCACTGATTTAGAAGTCCCTAGTCGCGATGTTCCTGAATACACCGTAAACGTGCACTTCTTAGTTATTTCACGGGTGAGTGGGACGCAAACTACAGGCCTCTTCCCTTTAGACATAACGACCAGCAGCTCTGAGTTCTTCTACTAGACAGGTTGTCTGGAATATACTGATACCTGAGGCGGCCGCAAGTTCTGAACTCAGTTGTCTGGCAGACATTGTTCGGTTTCTTCTTGCAGTTAACGCAAGATATCGATCCTGCTGAGGATTTGTAACTCTTGGACGACATCCCACTGGTCTTCGCCTAACGTCTCCGGTCTCTTGGAACCGTCGCCATAACCTAGATATACATTTTGTGGCACATTAAGTGCTATGGAGACCTCAGTTTGTGTCTGTCCTGTTTCTAGCCGCCCAATAATTCTACCCCGAAGCAGAGGGTCCAGATGTTGTCTTTGTGCCATTTTACTGCAATCTGTTTTTACACTACATCTGATTATATCATAACTCTCTTTAAAAATGAAGATTTATGGAACAGGGCTTAACTGCAACAATGCAATTTTCATTTATAATTGCTATTAATTTTTTCATTGTTGAAGAGAGATTATAATTTAGTATGTAAACTAAACTAAATGTACTGAGAAACGTTTTGATAAATAATTTTTACTCCTTGCTCCTCTTTAAGCATTTTGATTTTCCGTTTTACAAATTATCCTAAACTTTTGGACACCAGTATATATATAAAACATACAACGGGTGAAAATTGAGATTGATGGAAAAATTATAGAACAAGTGTCAGATTTCTCTTACTTAGGAAATGTATTTGCAGAGTATAAGAGTGACATTGATTCAAAATTACAAAAATATAATAAAATGAATGGGGTAATACGAAGACATTTTGGTAAACAGATGAGGACAGAGACAAAACTAAGATTACATAACATCACATCAAAAGCTGCCCTAAAATATGGAAGTGAAATTTGGATTTTAAATAAAAGAAACTCTCATAAACTTCAAGTAAGCCAAATGCGCTTCTTACGATCATTGTTAGGAGTTAATAGACTGGATCACCAAAGGAACACTACTATCAGAGGAAAACTTGGAGTAACAAGTTTAAATGAAGATATACAAAGATACCAACAAGAATGGAAAAATCATCTGAGAAGAATGGCAAGAAATAGACTTCCAAAATTGGCATTCCAATATACCCCAACTGGACATAGGGACCAAGGAAGACCAAAACATCGGTGGAAAGATCAAGACCATCTTCGCTAGGTTTACCGTACAGGCCACATGGCCTAAAACGAATTTGTTCATGATGATGATGATGATGATGATATATATATATATGGTATGATAAGAAAAATAAATGCCTGGACGGGATTCGAACCCGGATCTGAGTCTGTACCTCAGCGTGATATCCATTACACCACCAGGCGAATCCAAACCAAACACTAATCTTTCGTATATATGTATTATATTCTCCATTACTACTAGATGTCGGGAGAACTCGGTCTTCACTGCCATCTAGTAGTTGACTATAAAAAGTAAGCAAATTAAAGAGAATATTTTTACTTTATAGCAGTGACGCTTTATCGATGTTATAATTAAATGTTTAACATTGAGCAATGCAAGCTTAATATGGTATGATCAGAAAAATAAATGGCAGTGAAGACCGAGTTCCCGCGACATCTAGTAATAATGGAGAATATAATACAAATATAAGAAAGGTAAGTGTTTGAATTGGATTCGCCTGATGGTGTTGAACCGAAAGTGCGATTTTCTGTTCGCTACTGCAGTGCAGTTATCCTCCCTGGACAGAAAGATTCGTGAACTATGCCAATATCCTTTCTCTATGCATCTACCGCCACTCTCCTTTTTACCTCTCCTGTTGCGCTGTTTGTGCTGCGCATCTCCCCTTCTACCTCGGAACGCTCAAATACGCAATGCACATCAAGAACATTATCATTCGATCGGAACTTTGAGTTTAGACAACGTCGTCTGGAACCGCGAGTGGCGTGGTTTAAGTTTTGGTCCTGAGGAGCGGGGAAAGACTACCCTGGCTTGGACCGTGGTATGAATGTTGTGTGAGGTATGATATAGTTTTGTCATGTTAAGGATTATTATTTATTTTCTTTTTGTTGACGAATGATCAAGTATTTACATTTGTTATATTTTTCATCCACTTCAGACGTATTGTTTATATTAAACATAATTTTTATATAAATCCTGGTTAATGTTCCAAGTTATTTATGTGCATGCTGCTGTTTGATACTCCTGTACTGAAACTTACTTATTTAGGAGATAATTCTGGCTTCCTTTATATTCCGTCTAGCTTTCAGTTTAAATAACAATCATAAGATTACTCTAGTGTCTTGAGATCTATTGTTGATTTATGTTTAAGTGTTTAGGAAAGAAAGATGAATCAATCTTTGCCTCTTATGGGCCCGGGCAAAGGCTTTTGATTAATAACCTTGGGTGTTGTGAACTCTACGCTAATATATACAACGGAAACAAAAGACGATCCAAAATAAAACTGCACAAATGGTTTGCAGTGCGTGGTTTATCATCATTACATACTCTGCACAAATGGTAGCAGTCAGCAGTGATTATAAACCGCACAGTGTAATGGATATCACGCTGAGGTACAGACTCAGAGATCCGGGTTCGAATCCCGTCCAGGCATTTATTTTTCTTATCATACCATAATAAGCTTGCATTGCTCAATGTTAAACATTTAATTATAACATCGGTAAAGCGTCACTGCTATAAAGTAAAAAATTCTCTTTAATTTGCTTACTTTTTATAGTCAGCTACTAGATGGCAGTGAAGACCGAGTTCTCGCGACATCTAGTAATAATGGAGAATATAATACATATATAAGAAAAATAAGTGTTTGAATTGGATTCGCCTGGTGGTGTAATGAATATCACGCTGAGGTACAGACTCAGAGATCCGGGTTCGAATCCCGTCCAGGCATTTATTTTTCTTATCAAACCATATTAAGCTCGCATTGCTCAATGTTAAACAATTAATTATAATATATATATATATATATATATATATATAATCACATGCGCTACGGATTACGCCACCGAACAAGTCTATTACAAACTTTTATTTATCTTATAGTAATGTACTCTCATTATTACTGTATGTAGTGGGATATAAATCCAGAGGTCCGGGTTCAAGTCCCGTCCGAGCATTTATTTTTCTTATCATGCCATTATAAGCTTTACAATAAATATTACAATATAAATAAATAAATATATATATACATGTATATATATATATATATATATATATATATATATATATATCGCAGTGCGCTACCTATTACGCCACCGAGAAAATGTACTACAAACATAAAATTCACTAGTAATAAAATATACTAATTATTACTAGATCTAGCAGGTAGTAAATCCAGAGGTCCGGGTTCAAATCCCGTCCCAACATTTATTTTTTCTCATCATTTCATCATTGCTCAATGTGAAAAATATTATATATATCCCAGTGCGCTACCGATTACGCCACCAAGCAAGTCACTTCAAACATTCATTTGTCTTATAATACTATATTTTCATTATTACTAGATTTTTAGTATAAGACAGATTTTAGAAAAGAAATGGGAATATAATGGTACTGTACATCAACTATATGTAGACTTCAAAAAAGCATATGATTCAATTAAGAGGGGTAAAGTTATATAGCATGCTGGGGGAGTTCGCAATTCCTAAAAAGTTAGTTAGACTTATACGAATGTGTCTAAATGGCACAAAGAGTAGGGTGCGTGTAGGCAAACAGTTTTCGGACACTTTTGAAATCAAGAATGGGTTGAAGCAAGGAAATGCACTATCTCCTCTACTATTCAATTTCGTACTAGAGCATGCCATTAACTCTTTAGAGAATTAGGAAGGCTTACAACTGAATGGTATTAATAAGCTGTTAGTTTATGCTGATGATGTAGTATTATTGGCCGATAGCGAGGAGATACTAAAGGACAACACGAACACACTATTAAGTAACACTAAGAAATTAGGACTGGAAGTAAATATCAATAAAACTAAATATATGGTCACACGTAGAAATACATTATGTAATGGAAATGGACAGCTAATGACAAATGAGGGAAATTTTGAAGAAGTGGCCGAATTCATATATCTTGGAACAATAATCACAAACAGGAATGAGATCCACAAAGATATTAAATATAGGCTGAACTCTGGAAATGCGTGCTATTATGCATTGCAGAGACTCTTGATGTCCCAACTCCTTTCAAAAAACGTTAAACTGAAAATATATAAAACTATTATTCTACCTGTTATATTATATGGGTGCGAAACATGGACTCTTACTTTAAGGGAGGAAAGGAGATTACAAGTATTTGAGAATAAAGTACTTAGGAAAATTTTCGGACCAAAGAGAGATGAACAGACAGGTGAAAGGAGAAGACTACATAACAATGAACTACATGGTCTTTATAGGAAGCCAGATATAATAAGAACAGTTAAGTCTCGTAGACTGCGATGGGCAGGACATGTTGCACGTATGGGGAATGAAGGACTTGCATGGAAGGTTCTTGTAGGAAAGCCAGAGGGAAAACGCCCAGTTGGTAGACCAAGAATGAGGTGGGAGAATAATATTACCTATGATTTGAGGGAAGTAGATTATACAGGGAATGATTGGAAAGCATTAGCTCAGGATAGGGATGTATGGAGAGCTTATGTCCGCGCGGCCATGAACCTACGGTTTCGATAGTGCCAGTGAGTAAGTAAGTAATTATTACTAGATGCAGTGGGATATAAATATAGAGGTCCGGGTTCAATTACCATCCGAGCATTTATTTTTCTTATCATGTCATTTTAAATTTGCATTGCCCAATATTAAAAATTTAATTATATATATATATATATATATACACATATCCCAGTGCGCTACCGATTACGCCACCAAGCACGTCTTGTACAAACATTTACTTCTCTTTTAATAATATATCCTGATTATTACTAGTTGTAGTGGGATATAAATGCTGAGGTTCGAGTTCAAGTCCCGTCCGAGCACTTATTTTACATATCATGTCAATTTAAGCTTTGCATTGCTCAATGTCAAAAATGTAATTATAATATATATATATATATATATATATATATATATATATATATATGTGTGTGTGTGTGTATGTATATATATATTTATATATCCCAGTGCGCTACCGATTACGCCACCGAGCAAGACTAGTACAAATATTATTTTCTCTTATTATAAAATATTCTCATTATTACCGGATATAGTGAGATATAAGTCCAGAGGTTCGGGTTCAAGTCCAGTCCGAGCATTTATATTTCTTATCCTGACATTTTGAGCTTTCATTGACATTTGTCAAAAATGTAATAATAATAATAATAATAATAATAGTAATAATAATAGTTGTAATATATATACTCAGAGATCCGGGTTAGAATCCCGTCCAGGCATTTATTTTTCTTATCATACCATATATATATATATATATATATATATATATCCCAGTGCGATAACGATTACGCCACCGAACAAGTCTAGTACAAACATTCATTTCTCTTATAATAATATATTCTAATTGCTACACGATGTAGTGGGATATGAATCCAGAGGTGCTGGTTCAAGTCCCGTCCGAGCATTTATTTTTCTTATGTCATTTTATGCATGAATTGCTAAAAGCTAAGAATTTAATTATAACACTCACACACACACACATATATATATATATATATATATATATATATATATATATATATATATATATATATATATATCCGCCTCGCAAGATTTACAAAAAAAATTAACTTCGTAACACTATTGTATGAAATGGGTTTTTTAGCAAAAAATAACAAATATGTTGACGTAATAGCAACTTATGTTGCGGAGCAACGCCACTGTGTGTGAATATTGAAAAAGTCAGTTTTGAATTGAATTTAATAAAATACAAACTTTGACAGGTTTAAATCTAGTTTGTAACAGTAATTTTTTGGAATGAAGACAGCGCAGCTCTTCCTTTATCAGGTAAATACTAAATACAATTATAAATATCATATTTATCATGGAATAAAATGTTTTAAAATATATTACGTTTTGTACTGTTCAAATTAGAAAGCTAACATATGTTTCTGTCTTTGTATATTTTTTAGATACGATTTTATGTTATTCTAAATGGCAAGTGCAATTTTAAAATAAAAGTGAATATAATTCCTCGTTCAATTATATATGTGTGTGTGTGTGTGTGTGTGTGCGTGTGCGTGTGCGTGTGTGCGTGTGCGTGTGCGTGTGCGCGTGTGTGCGTGTGTGCGTGTGTGCGTGTGTGCGTGTGTGCGTGTGTGACATGATAAGTAAAGTACGCTGAGACGAACCAAACAATGACTTTCAGGTAAAGATCCACTTCTAATTGTCGGTTTTCGCTTATTTTTTGATAATATCTACCTCGGTTTATTTTAATAGGATATACTGTGTTTCGTTGTGAAACATCGAACATTGTGACCGCTAGAGCGACTATTAAATTTTTACTTCAGGTGAACTTCTACACCTAAAGGTTTTACAGGGTCCAATTGTGAATCTGAACCATCGAGGGACCCCATCAAACACACACAACAATTTTAATCAAAATCGGACCAGTTGTTTAAGAGGAGTTGAGTGATAAACACACGTACAGAAGAATTATATATAAAAATAAAGATTATTGAGTCTTGTAACATCTAATGTTCGGTCTGACTTGGAGCCTAGTTGTTAAAGGTTTTTTAACAATAAAAGTATTTCATCACACATTCTGCATAAATGGACAAACCAAATTAATATTCGTGCTCTTGTGCATTTTATTTATTCAAAACCTCAGGTTGTCATTTTGATATATCCGGTGTTCTCCTTTGGCAATGGAGTAACTGTAACCCGTTTATGAGGTTGGGGCGCCCAGAAGGAAGGGTTACGACTGTGCTGGTGATATGATGGGCGATGATGATGATAATAGTGGTGCGTCACGAGATCCCTTAATCCTAAACTTAATCTAAGGCAAATATGAATGACGATGATTATGATGGCCGTATAATGTTTGCAGATCGTTTGGGCCTTTAAGTTCCCTGACATTTGTCTTATAGGTGAAGAAAAACCCCGAACAACCGTCACTCAAGAAACTTGTCCCAATCGGGGATCGGACCCGGGCCCGTTGGATATATTTTTTATACTTTTTTATTCAATTCATGACTTGTTCTACAATTTCTGCTGCTAGAAAATTTTCTAAATACACAGGGTGCAGCATAAGTCAGTTAACCGAAAATGCAAATAATTATTGTCTGTAGCTTACAACATCTATACAAAAAACAACTACCGAAATTGTTCAAAGTGACCTCCATTGTTATTTAAGCATTTATGACGTCGTTTTAATACTGATTTACACAATTTCCCATTATTAACAAAAGTGTTTTCAAATTCCTGTTCAATCAAATGATGCAGGTTTAGTGGTTTTATCCTTCAAAATCACCTCAAGCAGTAGTGTTTGAGATTATATTCTCAAGGTCCCCTGTTTCAAACAATCTGATTTTCCCTTGTAACCCTGTGCAGTAGTTAATTGACTGTAGTTATCATTCTTAAATTAACATGCTCTACCGACAGGTTGTATCTGGGTGACACAAGAGACCGAAAAGTAGTGCGTAAATAGGGAGAGGTTAACCCCTTAATTGGTGAAACTAATTTTTTTAATGCATCGGACTGGAGTGAAAACAAATCATGCATAGCCATAATTTATTTTGTATATATTGTTGTATAATTTTAAGAAAATTTAAATAATTTATACTGATTAATTTTACCCACTATTAATTAAGAATGTTGAACTGATTCCTCATTCGCCGAAGAACTCCGTGACCTCGTAAACTGCGTATATGTTCCAAAGTACCGACAGGTCGTCTTTGTACAGTACGTCTATGTACAAAAATGTGATAATTATAGTAAAATAACATCTTCGTTGGAAATATTTGCATTCAATGTAAACAACTGACTGACGGTAGCAGTCTGACCAATGTAATTACGGTAAATGCCGAAAATAATTTAGTTGAGACTACAGCAGGTCATGACACCAATTAGAGTAAAATGGGTACAAGTACCAATTTGTTGTATATTGTTTCAAACAAAGTTCAGTTCATTTAAAAAGCAGTGATTTGTATCGTATAATGTATATTAACACTTCGGGGTGCAACAGTAAACTCACCTCCACGTGGTGCACCCTGGACAACGCCCCCTCAGGTGCAAAGTAGTTTACCAAATTTAGCAATTTAAAGAATGACGACCTGTTCTAAAGTTAACCGTCCTCTTAAGGATGAATATTTACGACTATTGCAATGGAATGGTGGTGGACTTTCCCCGCGTAAGAAAACAGAGCTTCATAACATTTTAATTGAACACAATATTGAAGTCTTTGCTATCATGGAAGCGAATAAAACTTTCAATGACTTGCCTAGATATCAGAATAGACAAGTAGCAAGTGGAATCCTCATTGGTGTCAAGAATACACTCACTACGACATTTAATGTAATAAAAGAAATGGGTGATTCAACTGATAAACTGGAACTAATACACCTCAACGCTTGGAAAGCAGGTTCACACTTTAAGAACTATGCTGCCTACAACCCTCCCAATAATAAACCCAAATTGGACATAATCAACATGAGCAATAAAACTATCATCTACAAACCCAGACCTCCTACTTGTTTCTTCTGACATCAGAAATGTTACGAGTCGTACAGTTATTGAAGATCCAGGAAGTGGCAACAGGATAGTTTTAGCAAACATACAGATCCCATCTCGAAATAATATACGTCCCAAAGTTAAGTCATCATGGAATTTCAAAAAGGCTGATTGGTCTAGGTATGAAACAGCTCTAGACTCTGATTTAGATATTAGCATTTTCAACTTTGAACAACATCCGGACAAAATACTCAATCAAATCAATAGCATAATATTAAGAAATGCAAGAAAGTATGTTCCCCATTGACAACAAACACGGTATAAATGCTTCTGGAATAGTTAATTAAACTCTTTTAAACAACAACGACATGATCTTCGAAAGAAAGCGGAAGAAACAAATGACCCTATAGGTGTGCAACAATGGAGGCGCTCTGTAGCTAATACCAAAAGAGCTATTATAGAAGCTAAACGATCCTGTTTCAGTAATTTTATATCCAAAATAGACTACAGGAAGTACGGTGCCAAGACATATAATTTCCTCAACAAGCTACAGAACAAATATATAATAACTAGAAAACAACCTATCCAATATGGGAACACAGATCTTGTCTCTGATGATGAAATTTCTAATGCTTTTGCAACTCACTACTCGAAGTCACAAAGAAAACTCCATAATGAAAATACAGAACCGACAGATTAAAAAACAATTGAAAATGATTCAAAGTGACACTTCCACTGATGATATATTTAATGCAGATTTCACAATTTATGAACTAATTTAGCAATGAGTCAACTTCGCGAAAAAAGTAACCTGGTCTTGATATGATTTTTTCCGAGTTTATCCAACATATGGAAAATAATGCAAGCCAAAATTGTTATATCTCCTCAACAAAATTTGGACCTCCACAGTACCTTCCCAGAGGAAAAAGGCTACAGTTATCCCTATATTAAAGAAAGGCAAACCTCCCTCAAACATATCCAATTGCATGCCTATATCTCTCACAAATATCACTTCTAAGACAATGGAGAGAATGTTAAACAACAGACTCACTTGGTATCTTGAAACGTGTCGCATACTCCATCCAAATCAAGCTGGTTTCAGAAAACACCACTCAACAGAACAGCAAGAATCAATCTCCAGTCAGCAAATCTAAGATAATATAGATAGAAACCTGATCACCGCTGCTGTGTATATTGACTTTAAGAGTGCATATGACTAAGTCTGGAAGGAGAATCTCCTCCTCAAATTGACAAACAATGGAATCATGCGGAAACTGCTAAATTGGATAACAAACTTCATCGGCCAGAGATACTTTCAAGTATGTTACGGTGCCACAGTGTCTAAATTTAAGCAACTTCAAACAGGACTTCCACAAGGTACTACCACCAGTTGTCTTCTTTTCAATATCTACGTCAATGATTTGATATCTGTCATCATTAAACAGCCTAATGTTCATGCCCTTATGTACGCCAATGATCTTGTAATTTGGACTTCTGCACCCAAAAAGGATGCTTCAAAACAGATTGAACATACTTTGAATACAATCCTAAAAGATCTGCACATATGGCGTAAAGAAAACTCAATGACAGTCAATACATCCAAAAGCGCATGCCAGACATTTTCCCTATGCCACAACCAACTGAAACCTACAATTTTCTATAACAACGCTCAGTTAGAAAATGTCCGTACATTCCAATATTTGGGAATTACATTTGATTTCCGTCTCTCTTGGAATGAACATATCACTTATGTGACTGATAAAACCCAAAGCCGCCTTAACATATTAAAATGACTGGCAGGTTGCAAATGGGGTTGCGCTTCTTCTGTGCTGAATCAGACGTACAAAATATACATAAAACCAGTCATGACATATTGTTGTGGTTGGTTAATTACCGCTCCTCGTCAAAATATCAACAAATTGGAGAGAGTTCAAAATCAAGCCCTACGATTAATAACTGGTGCTGTTAGAACTACCCCCATAGACGCAATGCTACTATTTACTAACAACATTGAAGTAGAAGCCAAAATGCACTGCAAGTGCATGAAAAATTTATACGGCTACCTAACATACCTTACTGCCCTCAAGATCAACACACCCCGAGAAGATTAAAAACGCAAGAAGGCATTATGCAACATGCAACAAAGAAAAAGAACATGCTTGATATCTCAACTAAATCTAGACAATTACCCCCAATAGAAAACCTACTTGAAATTGTTAAAATAGAATTCGATCTCGACTCAACTCAAATTATTAACAAGTCAGAAACACTACCTAAAATCCTACACTAGAAACCATCTCAACCCGATACCCAGCAGACAGTTGGTTACATGTCTATACTGATGGATCCAAAATCAGTTCAAATGGAAATACAGGATCTGGAATCTACAGTGATCTGTTCGCAACATATATTTCACTTGGCAAAGATTATGTCCCTTTTGATGGAGAGATAGAAGCCATTCGAACAGCACTTTTCTACCTCACATGTAGACTAGAATCCTTCTCTAATGCTGTTATCCTATCAGATTCTCAAGCAGCAATCAGTGCAATTGCAAACTATCTATTTAACAGCGGCTTATAGCAAAGAAGTTGTAGATTGCAGGAAATTCATCAACAGCCTTATTTGCTTCCAAAAGCGAGTTGCACTACAATGGATACCATCACACTGTGGGATCGCAGGAAATGAAGCTGCATATCTTCTTGCAAAACGAGGCACTCAAATTCTACAAGTACCCATGAAAGAAATTCGTTACCATAGATCTGCCACTGCTATCCACGCCAAGATAAAATCTGAATACCATCTGGCATTGTCAGAAAGGACCAAAGAAAGCCAATGGAGAAATAAATTGTTTCTGAAGTACCAGATTGGCCACGAAAAGAAGCTGTCGCAGAATTTCGGATTGCAACAGGACATGACTCTCATCGTCTGGGAATATTGAACAATCCTCTCTGTATACTGTGTAGGACAGGTGCCAATATGGATTCTGCCCACCTACTCCACTGTTCTGCACTAACAACTTCTACACTCCATCAACGATACTGGGAGGCAGGAGGGAACATTTTCTCACTGCAAACCTCCTAATCTACTTACGATTATTCTATTTATATTTTTATAGTTTTTTTATGTTATTGTTTCTATTGTGTACAGTTATTATAAGTATGTTAATAAGGTCTGTTATTTGGGTGAATGATATGTATTTCAAGTGCCCTGCATTAAATAACACTACATTTTGGATATATATTTTTGTATATACATTGTACGTAGTATACGAAAAGGGCAGTGGGTTTACTTCCCGCCCTAGGTATGTAATTTGTAATATTACAATATAGTTACTTATTGGTTGGCAACCCCAAAATTTAGGGAACTGAACTTTCAATCATGGTCGCCAGTCCTGTAAGTATGACAGAACGCACTATCGTGCAAAAAATATGGTAAAAATGACCTTTCTTGGTAAGCGATAACAATAATGTTGACGTAATAACTGTACCGTAACGAAGCAAAGTCACTAAATGTCAAAATGCAAAATATTTTTACAAATCGAATTTTAAAATATATTTATATTTTACAGACTGAATTCACCTATCCATATATACTGTAAAAATGTATACATAGACCATCCTCTATCAGGTGCATAGCTATCATCTTTAAATGAAGGGCACCAGGAAAAATCTAGGAAAGTCACTTTTCCACCACTAAATAATTGCCTTTTAATTGAGGCGATTGCATACAAAGGGGTACATGTCATTTGTTATTCTCTTGAAAAAAATGGGTGTGTAAAGGCGTTGATGTCTTTTTAGACTTATCTGGGGGAAAACACGCATCACCCGAAGTTATCATTTTGAATTACCTATGAATTTGTTACACAACTTCAAGTTTAAAAATGTTTTCTCAATACTGAATCTAACCTCCCCAATTATACAACGTACCTACCTTTTTTAAATATGTGCCAAATTAGGAAGGAAAATAAACCCATGATTAAACAGTTTATTTTAAGATGATCTTGTAAAAGATTTCCGGGCTGTTGGCCGTGGTTTTTGATGCTTGTAGTTCCCCGACGTTTCGCCAGAAACAGCGTCCCGCATCCTCAAATATTTTACAAGATCATCATAATAACTCCGGCCGTGAAAGCCTAAGTCAGTTTAGCACTTGTACAATATAGTTAGTACTTTGCATTGAGAAACTCACACAATAAAGTGACCAACCTGGTACTTTTCCTGTCCCTCAAATGTGTGTTGATTAATCACGTGACACACTATATAAAGCTAAACTCATTGAAAATCAAAACAAATTTAACTCTAAAACTGCAAATATTCTGTTTTTCACTCTTATGAATAACATTTTCTTTCATTCTGTTTTAATAGTAATCATCCCCGTTCCTTAATATAAACAAAACTTGATACCGCGAGGGACTTGCAAGACAATTGACCTATTAATTGGCTGACGTCTTGTAGAGGAAGGTGATCCCACAGGATGTCTCCTAATTCTTACAGTCGCTATTTATTAGAGCTGCGCAAATTCATCGCGATCCTGGGTGGACACCGATCTCTTAACTAACTACTAACTCACTGCCTCTATCGAACCCGTAGGTCGGGCATAAGGTCTCCATACATCAGTATCCTGAGCTAATGTCTTCCAATCATCCACTATATAATGTACTTCCGTTAAATCATGGATGTTATTCTCCCACCTCATCCTTGATCTACCAACTGGGTGTTTCCCTATGGACACCGATCTCCTACTGACCTATATTCCATGAGAAAATTCCTTCTCCATAGGGTTTTGTGGACCTGTGCCAAGACACAATACATTAGGTCGTTTCTTTTTCGATTCCTGTATTAATTATAGAAATTTCCACATTAATGATTTTGTTCCGCTTATTGTTTGTTATCTACTTATTTATAATATAGATCTTATTGATTTTTCTCCTTTAATAATTCTCTGTCTTTTACAAGTTAATACACGACATTCCTTTGTTCTCAGACTACAATATTATACACTACATAAGTTAGTTATTTCGGTAGATCAACTTAATCTTTCAGGTCTAGTTCAATATAAAAGTTAACGAAACAAATTTGATAAAACATCACGCAGTGAGTGTGTGAAGGCATTAAGTTATCTGGTGGAAAGCACTCATCACCCCAAGTTATACTCACAGGTCTGAGAGAGCTATTGCAAAAGTAGGAGATTATGGCTGACGCCTCTTTAAACAATTGGAGACTACTTATGTCCCAAGTGTTCAGAACTGTGTAAAGGACATTTTTAGCCAAGGAAATATACCTGGTACTAATTCATTTTAGAGGCTGAGTAGAACCCAGTGACATGATCTTGCCACAATGTTTGGTCAAGAGATAAAATGCCTGACCTTATCTGGAATCGAACTCGCAACCTCACGGCTTGTAGTATATTGCCTCAGCAAATTACGCAACGTGTTTCCGACTGTTTTTTTTTCGGAATACTTTAATGAAATTTTCCTGATGTTGGTAGTCTTATTGAAAACACTATTTCATCCTATATATTTTTGTTTGTTTATTTTACCCTAAATCTTTTTTTTTTTGTGCACCACAAATGGACTTGCATATTTTTGCGCTGGGCGCATGAAAATAAATATGAACTAAAAGTAAACATTAAATAGGTACATGATAACCTGCCCAGCTGAGTGTTTAGTTGTGACTCCGGTACATCATGAAGATAGCAAAGAACAACACAACGTAACAAACACATATCATACCCAAAGTTAACTTAGAAAGAGCAACTGTTTAATAAAAAAAATATCGACGACCATCAGCGGTTCCATGACCTTGACGAGAGTGGGGGTGTTTCAAGTAAATCTGAAGTACCGTGGTAGGAATACCTTTACTGGACAATCCTCGGGCAAGAAACAAAATAATTCATTAATCTCCAAGAACGTGTCAAACTGCATCAATGCCGGAAGAGAACATTTCCAACGAAAGATAGCAGAAGAGAGATCAATGGGCAGGAGGAAAATGTTAGCCGTAGAGAAAATAATATTCTACGGGATATTCTATTCTATAGTAATTCTGCCCGAGGGCAGGTCTTTCACTGCAATTATAGCATTTTCATTCTATGATTTACAGCTTTACTAAGGAATGATGTGTGTGGCAGCTTCCTACGGGACATAACCTTAAATAAATCCTAGTTTGGATGTTAGAACCCACTCCAGAAACATTCCGACAAAAGAGGCTACACTATTAAAATTCATCGGAGAACATATTGTTTAAACAACTCACCTCATAGGATTCATGCTTCCATGATATTGCGATTTCAAACATAATCATGTTCATCGTCAGCCATAACTCCGACTGATGAAATTCTTTGGCCGTCAACTATTCTATTGTCGCCATCCTCAGTCCTGCCATCTATGGTTGAATTTATGAACTTCGAAATCAATGTAATTTCGAAGTTGAAATCGCGATATCATGAAAGTATGAATCCTATGAGGTGAGTTGTTTAAACAATATGTTCTCCGATGAATTTTAATGATTATACCTCATAATGTTTACTTCCCAACATTAATTAAATATAGGCTACACTATGTATAGTCGGGTAAAATATTCATTCAGTGTTATGTTACTTCTATTTAACGACGGTCTTTAACATTAGAGCACAATTCAAATCTGAGCGGGAAATTATCAACATACTTTGCTCGGAGTTATATTTGTTCAAACGTGAAGTTCTTTTAAGTGCCAAACTCTGCCAGGTAAAATAAAGCTATTATTATTATTATTATTATTATTATAAATATATGCCGAAGAATTTGGTGACTTTCCGACGAAACCGGTACTCTGTATTATTACTTATTTACTTACTCAATGGCACTATCGAACCCGTAGGATCATGGCCGCGCGGACATAAGCTCTCCATACATCCCTATCCTGAGCTAATGCTTTGCAGTCATTCCCTGTACAATCTACATCCCTCAAATCGCAGTTAATGTTATTCTCCCATCTCATTCTTGGTCTACCAACTGGGCGTTTTCCCTCCTGCTTTCCTACAAGGGCTTCCATGCAAGTCTTTCATTCCCCATACGTGCAACATGTCCTGCCCATCGTAGTCTACGAGACTTAACTGTTCTTATTATATCTGGCTTCCTGGCACAAAACGTCGGTGCCACCTACACACAACACTGCGACTCAATGCGTACTCACCGTAAACTCGATGCATCATTTTAAACGTTTGGCAGCGGTCATGAATAATTTCTGACAGAACTTGATGTTGCTCTAACTGTGACATCTAGACATGCGCATTCAAATCACAGTCATAAAAAAACCATCGTTCTGGTAGCAGGGAATGCACTCAACTCTCTTGCTGGGACGAGAGACAAGGTACCATACCACGGCGCCACTATGCGCTCAGTCTCAAAACGTAACAACTGTACATACATTTCCTAAATTAACCCTTGTTTAATTTATTTGTGCAACTCATTCATATTTGTAATTATTGTTCCAAAGTATCTTTCTCAATATTTCCCTCGTATGTTACACTGGTCAACATGATTTTTGTCTCATGAGTACCAATAGCTTGAACTTAATGCAGTTTTTCATCGTGTTTTCAAATATGTATTAGGAATTTCTCCATCACCCCACAGTTTTTTATTTTAATTTCAATTAATGGATTTAAATAATTATGTTTTTAACAAACGTTTTTGTAAATAAAACCAAATGAGCTAACTCACATATTTCAGCTATGGAAAAGAGATATTAAGGCAAATGGAAACCTAATATGCTGGCCGATTATTGTTGGACCATCAATAGGGATGCTCCACAGGTGAAATATAGCAGCAAATCGTCATTTCTTAATTTCTAGGTGAGTCCGAATGTTCGAATATTGTGTACTTACGAATGTAGAAAATATAAACGTATTTGAAATTATAAATTCCTGTCTCTCGGAAACCTTGCGTGATGGAGAAAAACCGATATCATATTTGATTTCAGGAGAAAAAGTACTATCAGAATCCCATATTTTTCTTTCCGAGACAAACAAAAAGTTTCTCTTTTGTTACTCAGTTTTATTAACTGTCAATTACTGTTTATTATACCATCATACAGGGCTATTGAGAAAGAAGAAACAGACATCTTCCAAACTACAAAAGAAATAGAAACGCAATTACAATGCTCCTAGAAAGAGAAAACTTTGAAATACTGATCACGGCCTCATTGGCGCTGTTGCTTGTCATGTTGATTGTTTGTATTAAAATGGCGGCACAACAGGACGTTGGATTGGAAGAGGAGGAACAGAATATCAACTTCATTACCGGTGGCCTCCCAGGTCACCCGACCTAATCCTGTGTGATTTTTATCTGTGGAGTTACGTAAAAGACGTGTTTTTATCCCTCCTATTCCCGACACTCTTGAAAATCTGAGACATCGATTTTTGAAGCTGTGATAACTAGAGACAAGCTGATTCACATTGAATGTATAAAAAACTGAAATTTGAACTTTTCTCTTTCCACAAACGTTGGAATTGTGTTTGTGTTTTTTGTAGTATGGAAGAAATAAACGTTTGAAGTCTGTTCCTTATTTCTGAATAGCCCTGTGTAATATATTTATATGTGTGACCGTATATTTAGTTTTATTAATATAATAATAATAATAATAATAATAATCAAATTAATAATATGGAAAATGACTTTATTATTACCAGGTAATTTTTAACACTTCTTCACACCCGACATTTGAAATATAATTACTTCCTTACTTTATAAAGAAATTCTATACAGTTTTTATTAAACATACTGTAACATTCCAAGCAATTTGTGATTTTTATCAAGAGGAGCATAATTCCTAAAGTAAAGTAAAGTGTTCCCACAACAGACCCGGAGGCCCTTGGGGTAGTAGGAGGTTAAGGCTCCCACTTTTTCTATACAATCGGCACTTTATGTCAGCCGGGTTGTCAGTCCTGCGTGACGGCCGCCTTTACCCCCAGAACAAGCGTTTGGTACTCATTTCAGTTAGAGGCTGAGTCGACCCCAGGGCCATAGTGCCGCCAGAGGATTTGGGTCGGTTTAAAAATCCTGACCCCAACGGGACTTGAACCCTCGACCCTCTGGCTTGTAGCTCAGTGCCTTAACCACTACGCTACGGCGTGTAGCGTAACTAATAATTTTATAACAGGTTTTTAGTTATAACATTTTGATGTCGATTTATACTTCATTAGTAATATCGATTGTTTGAAAAATTGAATTGAAACAGAATCCAGACGGGACATGAGAGTGAATGCTACAGCTATTTCTTCGTAGACGCGAGACCCGGTTTCTGCAAGTTCTGTACACAGGGGGAAATAACGTGTCACAAGAAACTCTCTCCTCCTTATAATTTTCAACGCAAATAAATTAATATTGATTGAACTTATATACGTCATTTTTTTCACAAACACCTCTATAAATTATTAACCATATAGTGCTCTTTTTTCACAAATGCCAGCAGCTTGTCTTTACGACATTTATGGTATTCTCTCCTGATGTGATAGAACTGTAGCCCACTTATACAGGGTGCGGTAGAAACAATGACCCATTTTAAACATGTTATTTTGTCATGAAGAAATACAACTACACATCATTAGTGTAAATTGTTGGAAAGAACACATCCTACCATTAATTACAAATTACATGTTTTTTAAATTATTTCCTTCAGATGTCTAGCATTGTTGGCGATGCAATCTTCTGCACGAACGCGCACATTCTCTATAACCTTATGAAGATGGTTGCCTGTTAAGTCCTCGATTTCGGCGTGAATGTTATTTTTCAAGTCTTCAACAGCGGTTGGCTTGTTATCATGTACTTTGGATTTTAGGAATCCTCACATAAAAAAATCACAAGCCGATATATCGGGCGAACGGGGTGGCCAGTTGACATTGCCAAAGCGGGAAACAAGATGCCTTGGAAACATTCTGCGTAAGGCTTATTGTTTGTTGTCTCAACTGCTGGATCCATCTCGTAATCGACATCCGAGACTCAATTGCTGGACCCATCTCGTAATCGACTTTCGAGACGGAACTTGATCATTCCAACCAATGTTAAAATATTACCCGAACGAATGCCGTGTCCATACGACATTGTCACCACATTTCAAAAACGTTTCTACCGCAAACGCACGGTGTTCGTTTGACAACGCTCCATATAGACTGGCAATGCTTTCAAATACACTACGCATTGGTACCAATATCAACTCTCTAGAAAGCCGTATCCAATAATGACGGACAATTTAAAATGAGTCATTGTTTCTGCCGCACCCGGTATTAACCAATTCGCCTTGAAAGACGAGTTTTAAATGTGCCGGCTATGGCCGGTTATTTCCTTACCGAAGAATAAGTCGATTATTTTTATTAAAAACATTACAATATTTTGTAAACACCTTGAAAAGGCGATGTTTAGGTCGGTCCTATTTGACTAGTGATTATCAATAGTCGTCTCAGATTTCGAGTCTCGCATGTGAAATGCTGGCTTAGGTGAAAGGATTATTAGAGACATAAAATTCCTGAATACATCATTCTTGGACAAGCAAATGAGCCATGGATCACGTATTATAGACGTACAGCTCTAAAACATCCTAAAACCTCAAAAATAAAATAAAATACAGAGTCCTCTGTCTCAGCCCATTGACGCCTGGATTTCAATTGGACGCTAATTATCCTAGTTGTGTCCTATTTTGAATTTAAGTTTTAGTAAACAGATCTTAGATTTCTCTTACTTTCTCGACTTCAATAAAATAAATTTTGGATACTATATCTTAAGCAAATGGCTAACTAGAAGACAGAGTTAAGTTTCCCCGATGACGTGTTGGGTGATTAATAATAAATCACCAGGAGAGTACTCAAACCTAAACTTAGTTCAAATCCAGACCATGAGCGACCATTGGAAAAAATTCCAGTGCTCTGACCTGGAATTCAACTCGAAACCTCATGAACTGCAGTCAGAACCTCTGACCACTAGCCCATAGGGCTGGTCACTATACATACATAATTGTATTTAACACTACAAAAACAGAGAACACGCATTTTCTAATAATCTTTTGATTGCAAAGGTTTGTATTCAACATTATTTCATTTATCATGAGAGATCTACCTTTAACATCTATACTAATTCCGAGCTAAGTTCCAGTTGTGATGTAAACAGAGCAGATGTATGACTGCATTTTCATTGGTTGATTCAAGATTTTAGGTTTGAGCGAGCAAGAAAATTTAGTTCCTTCTGTAACAATTTAAATAAAGAAAACAAAAGCATGCAATATCCAGCACATGTCTACGTAGGAGTCTCTTAAAATACATATTTATAATTTAATCGGTAAAATATGCATTTTCGATTGAAAAATTGAAGATGTATAAAGCATCAGGTTCAGATGAGATCCCAGCAGAACTTATAAAATCGGGGGGAGAAAATTTGATGGACAAGATACGCTGGTTGCTTAGTATGATTTGGGAAAAAGAAGCTCTTCCAGATGAATGGAAGGAATCAATTATCGTACCAATTTATAAGCGAGGAGATAAAACTGATTGCATCAACCACAGGGGCATCTCATTACTTTCAACTTATAGATGTTAAATTTTGGGCAGACGAGGTTAGGAGAGAACTCCAAAAGATTGGGATGGGTTGGATATGGGAAAAAGGGACTGAAAATCGCAAGAACGTGTGGAGAAAAATAACGAGGAGGTACTTAGATATAAACCAAGAATATATTTTTGCCGGATGTACGGGAAAACGCTCACTGTGTTTACAAAGAACCGTAAAACATGTTTGGAAAAAAAAAAAAATATATATATATATATATATACTCAACCTAGGATTTAAAGAGAGATCAGGGCTTGCTTGGTTTAGGCTAGGGGCATGGTAATTTCTAAAAATTAGCGACGATCACGATATGCGAATATGTCCAAAGTGCGGAACATTGAAGACGAGACACATATATTAGGAAAATGTAACGATTTAGAATATTGGAGACATCAGTTATTACCGGAAAGATTTCTAAATTCTAATCGTGAATGATTGGCATGCTACGAGTTATTGATAAATCCAGAAAATTGCATAAACGTTGGCAAATTTCTGGACAAAACGCGGAAAATAAGAACAACACTCATTCATTAATAAATATATGTTAACAAAATGTTATACCATTAATTCTTAATAATTATAGATAACTTAATTAATGTATAATGCTATTGTATTATTATGTAATTGTAATATGATTGTGTTTTCTTCATGTAATTGTAATGTTATTGTTTTCATTGTTTGTTCTTCTTTATACTAATACCAATTATTACTTTATTGTAACGGACTGCTGTCAACAGCACGTGCGGCTTACTGCACGTGCGACCCATATTTGTAAATAATATTGTAAATATCTTACTTTTTGTCTAATAAAGTCCTACTACTACTACTACTTTCAACTTCGTACAAAATTCTAACAACTATATTATCAAGCAGACTTACTCCCAATATTGATGACATTCTAGGAGATAATCAATGTGGATTTACAAGAAACAGGTCTACAACAGATCAGATTTTTAGTATATGACAGATTTTAGAAACGAAATGGGAATATAATGGTACTGTACATCAACTATATGTAGACTTCAAAAAAGCATATGATTCAATTAAGAAGGAGAAGTTATATAGTATCCTGCTGGAGTTCGGAATTCCTAAAAAG